>APFE031654801.1:266795-405722 GCA_000404065.3 Pinus taeda
ATCAAATGAATAATAACATCAAACGACACAGGTATACCTCATCAACCAAAGAGTGCACCACAAGAGAAGCTAGTAACCCCAAAGACTTTTATTTATTTATATGAAAGATGAGTACAAAATCTAGCAGAGTCTTCGCAAGCCCAAAGCTCGTTTTATGATATGAAATGAGAGCTCAAGACTCATATAAATAAGAAAATGGGAGATGATCCCAAGGCAAATTCCAATGACAAGTGTAACAATGGTGAAGATCTCAATGCTTCAACGAATTTTCAAGTGGCTGCTTGACCGCTGTAGGTGGCAGCCTTGACTGCTTGACTGCCCATCGAATATCCTCCAAACTGTTGTGTGCTTGGCTGCCTCTAAATTGCTGTGTGATTGGCTGCCTCTAAACTGCTGTGTGAGCTGTTATGAAAATCTGCGTGAATATATTGAGGCTGCCATGTGTGGGTAAGAAGGGGAGACACACTCCCATTGATTCTCAATAAAAATTGAAGGCAATGACACCATGCAAACCAAACTCCAATGCTGTCCTCAATTACTGCGTGTAGACTTCTGTTAACTATGCGTATGGGCTAGTTTCACGTGCTGCATGGAGCTAGATTGTAGTGCGTACAAATCTGGGGACAAGTGGAGACCAATCTCCACAAATATCTCAAGAAAATCCTTATCTGAACCTTTAACTCCGTTTAATTCCTTGCTGGAAGCATTTGAGAGTTTGACTGTCCCACGAATCTGCGTGGAGATTTAATTTAGCATGTGCATATTTTTCGTTGGCTGAGTTATGCGTATACCATGGAGGGGTGAGGTGGGGTCCATTCCCCACTCACTAATTTTAACCTTTTACTTTAATTTCTTCACATTTGAATTAAATCAAAGTGAAAGTTTAGCCATACGTAATATTTCATGCACCTTACGTGATGCCTTTGACCATCCTTTTGACTTGCTTTGTCTTGAATTTTTGACTTGAGCCTGTTGTACCTTATGCGGTGGGTTCCACTTTCTTGCCACATCACCCTTGATTCTCTGTTTAACTTTCCATGTCAAAATTTGATTTATTTTGACTTTGGAAAAATTTATAAATTTTTCCATTATTCATTTTTTTGAATTTTTTCTTCATTTTTGCTACTGTCACTTGAAAAAACGGCTTTTGAGGGACTCTGAGTCAATTTTTGACCCCCAAAGTAGGCTCTGGGATAATGCTGGGCCTCTGAGGATGAATTTCGAGTGGTCATACGCCCCAGGCATTTCCTAAGGCCACTTATTTATGCCTTTACATAAAAATAATTAAAAAAATCCCGTTTTGCGGGAAATTTTTAACTATTAAAAAATCCTACTTAGACCTAGCCAAATTCCACGAAACTTTTTGTGTGATCTAGTATGGTAATATACATCGACTCTAGACACTAAGATGTGTCAGGGCTCAATCTTCAAACCGTCACCTCGGCTTTGGGGTAAAATGAGTGAAAAAATCCAGAGAATTATCCGCGTCTGGAAAAGAAGGGATAATTCACCGGATAAAAAAACACTCCAAGGTGTACTCGTTTGCTGATCGAGTCCCACATCCTAGGCCTGTTACAAATTCAAGAAACATCCTACTAGCATCACTTATTACAATTCCCCGTAGGGTGTGGAATCTGGGTACAAAGAAGAAAGATGATGAGAAGATAGAAGTAGAGTTAAAAAAACTCTGTTGACTGATGACATCTGATGGTACAAGTGTCCTCTGGATCATCCTTGGGCATGGAGTCTTCACATAATCATCAGGTGCTACTCCAGTAGTCAACAGGCTCACCTTATATGGAGACACACCTATTCAAAATGTTATGTCGTCTAATATTGATAGGCAAACAACTATATATAGGCGTGAAAGCACTTCACATTTCTATAGTTCAGGAATTCATATCTCACACTGAATTCGGATGGGTAGTCACAAAACACAGTTTAGATCTCCACAGAGAAGACAATTTGGATGTCTTTGTGATTTTAGATGGACAATGGTAGAGTAACATTCAGGTACATCTCTGAATTCGTATGGCCTAGTTCAGATATCTCTGTGGAGACTACAGTGACACCATTCGAAAGGGAAAGGAGACTACAATTTGGTGCTGTCTCATAGTCAAGGGAATTCGGATCCCTCTGAGATTCGAATCACAGAAAAGGAGAACAATTTGGATGGGACAACGAGAAATGATAAAGGGACAACGAAGAGTGATGAAGGGACGACGAAGTTTGATCTAGTGAAGAGGCTATAGCTCTAAGATTTATCACAATATCTCGGTGCTACTACAATAGTCACATTTTAGTGACATTAGACATGTTTCATCTCTAGTGCTATGTTGCACGAAACTTCTAGGAACTCGATGTTTTGGGACATTTCCGTACCTGAAACTCCGAAACTCGACTGAAACTTGATCATCATGTAATCATCTATGAGAGTTAATATATGCTTGGTTTTCCTTCTAAATTGTCATCTATGGGTCATATTCCCTTTTTCCTTGCAAGATAATGTGTTATTCACTTATTTATAAATTTCTGATATATATATATTATATAGATATATAATATAAAACATATATATAACGTTTCCATTTTTGGGAGGTGACATTTCTAAACGTACCTGTTACGGAAACTCCAAAATGTTTCGGCGCTTCATGCAACTTAGCTCTAGTGTATCTACAATTTGTTGAGGAGATGATCTCAGAAGGTCGAAGAGGAAGAGGAGTCAAGAAGAGGAAAAAGAGTAGAAGACAGAGAACTAGTGTCTTGGTCTTGGAGTGGCAGTTAGGTCAAGGGTCTTGGTTTTGATATTTGTCAATTGGAATCTCTATAAGAAGAATTTGTGTGGGTTTTCCTCTCAAAGAGTGAGAGGTTTTGGCCCTGGCTCATTGCTTACATTCTATGTCTCTTGTATATTAATGTTCATGTATTGGTAGATGTTTAATGAAGAAGAACACTAATAACTTAAGCAAATAGAAGATCCTAATCTAATGAAATAAAAGATACTCACAAGCAGTTACTAATAAAGAGAAATCACCTAGTTCATGATGCCCTAGATTTCTCAACACTTGAGTGGATATGTACGGAATTAGATTGTCCTTGATTGAACCCACATTGAAGCTCATGGCTAGAATATCATTCTCCTTGAATTTTTCTTTTCCAACATCATCTATAGGTTCTTTTACTTTTCCTATCACAATGTCTAAGACTTTGTGCCTAGAAAGGATAAGATCCATTATTGTCGTCTAGGCTCTAAAATTTGAAGCTCCTTGAAGTTTGTTCTCAAATTTCATTGATGATGCCATAGGTTTACTTGATAATGTCATAATTCTTTCTTCTAGCTTGCTTTTGATTTAAAGGTTCTTGATACTTCTTCGAACTTGGTTCAATAAAGATCCCAAGATTCTTTTTCTTTAAAGACTTTCGTGTGAATGATGTCTTCCAATGTCCACAAAATATTTTTTAAGATGCTTCTTTCAAGAGCTTTGATGACTCTTCTCTTCTTAGATCTTCTTCTTGTACTTTTCCTTGCTTTATGACAAATGATCTTCAAGCTGCCTTTTCTCTTTCTCACCTTAGCTCTGATACCATATTAGAAAATCAAAAGGTAGGAAAATATTTTCTTACTTTGATAATAGTTTGTGATAACTTTAATTTATGTTTTCTTTTATCTTCTCCTCATCAAGCAACTATCAACTCAAAAGGAACATGAAGATCACAAGAACAATAGAACACCATATGTAGGTTCTCAGCCAGGGCAAAACCCCTCTTCTAGGAGAAAACCAGGACTTCAAACAAACACCAAGTTAGCCTTCCAAAATGTCTTCCTTCAAAGGAGTCAAAGTTCCTTCTTTGATATCTTTCTTCAAGGAGTTAGAGTCTTCTTCTTTATAGAGTCAAGGTCTTCCTTCAAAGATGTTTCCTTCAAGAATCAAAAAGTCTTCCTTCAAAGAGTCAAAATCTTCTCTTTTTGAAGAGTCAAAATCTTCCCTTTTGATGAGTCAACGACTTCCTTTAAAGAATCAAAGTCAATGAGAGTCAAAGAGTCTTTCTGTAACTTGACAAAGATTTCGGCTTCTTGCTTCAGGTTTGCAATTCAGCCTACAATTTGCATAGATCCCAAGAAAATTTCGCATGTGTGAGCTTGATTAAGTCAGAATTAGGTTTTCTTCTCTTGCTTGGATTCTTCTTCTCTCTCCTTGTTTTCGCTCTTGATTCTCTTCCTTTTCGAGTGCAGATCAAACTTGATAATTGATGCCACAGTAGGTCAAGTTCTTCTCTTATAGTCATCTTGAGGGTTCAAATGAGCTTCTCTGTGGCCGACTTCACTGGCAATGCTGACTTGCTGTTGGTAGTCCATACATGACACTTTAAAATCAAATTAATGTTTCATTCTTGATACAATGTGCCCATAAGGGTCTTATACATATGACAAGGATTATATTGACTCAATAAACCCTGGAGCATTAAGAACAAGCTTGACCTAATTGACAATAATAAAAATAGAGCATGAAACCCATGCTTTCAAAAATATATTTTTCTTTTTCTTTTTGCTTTTACAATAAGAATAATAATTATGAAGACTGAGCATAGTTACATTTTCCAACAGGCAGTGGGGTAATCATTTTGGGAATATCTTTTGGAAAATGAAAAGAATTGATATTTAGGTACTAGTATTCAATTGTAAGTTAAAGTTACATGGAAATTCATTCCAATCCATCAATTAAAAGAAGCAACATTGATGGCATGAAATAATTGATCTATAAGGTGGATTCTAGGAGAGTGATTTTTAGACATCTACAAAGGGCTTTTTTTAGGTTTAATATCAAGTCCATTTGGTAAGGTAAACTTCAGGCTGAAATTTGATCTTTTGTCAGTTAATAGAGGTTATGCTTAATTCATCGAAATGGTGATCTTCTGAGTTTGGGTCGTGCTCCATTCATGTGTGTGGAGGTGGGTCTCTCATACACCAATTTATTTTCTTGCTTGGCCGCGACATTAAATTTAGATTATTATTATTTATTATTATTATTTTTATGGAGTCTCTCATTTAGTTGTGGAAAGTTGTTGTCCACCATGACTAATCCATGGGAATAATTCTGGCATTAGCCTAATCAATATGCCTCTGTATGAGAGATATAGAATATCTTAATCTCTAACGAAGAGTTCTGCTTTCTACACAGAACCAATGCATTACAGTCATGTTTATCTTATTTCACATTCATGGTCATGGTGATTAAAACTTCCCTGGTGCACAGAGTATCTACTCAAATGTCAGTAAAAGTTTTAGACGGATTGGAAAAATTGCTTAGCTGAAAGCATCTTTCAGTAAAATCCAAAATGGAAGTCATAAGAATCAAACTTTTCACTAATTTAGAGACATAAAACTTGGTAGATATAAATAGTGCTTGTATACAGGAACTGTATGTCACCCTTTAATGACTTGAAGTAAAAATATTATTAACTATGAGTATGTTGTGTATGTTTAACAGAGAACTGTAATGCCTTAGTATCACATTCCTGGGTCAGATGCAAACATTGTGCACAAAAATTAAATTGTATGCTTAGAATTTATAACTTAATGAAATAATTAGATATGTTTCTACCATTTTGTGCCCCTTATAGGATAGGTGGGAGATTCTGCATGGCAGTTGCCGTTGGAGGAAGACCAAGAATCTTCCTGTGAAATATCTACCATGGTGATAATGATTATATAACCATTTCAAAACCTGGAATTCCTCTCAGAAGCTAAAAGCCTAGTCTTGTAAGCATAGGTTGCTCACAGCCCATAATGCAATCTGCAATTTGTATGCCAGCAGTATGGGTGACTTCACTGACAGTTTAGACCTGATTCTATGTACATATGAGGTCTCATTTCATAAGTTGCTTGATCAAAATGCAGATGGTACTACATGATCAATTTCTCTATCATCACGTGGTGTTCCGACATTACATGCCATGCCAAATTTTACAAGATTATGTGCTTGAGGAAAATGCAGATAGTAATGCAAATCAACTAAATGATATATTTGATTCATGACATGCAGGGTTTCACATATCCAGTAAGATCACATTATTTGGAAGATTTCCTAGAGATGTCAGGGTATAAATTGACTTCATTGAACCAAGTAGATGATTATGGGCAAGAAAAGATGTGGAAAACACCGAAACAAGTATTCTCTCGGAAGAGGAAAAACCAGCTTACTTCCCTTGTTGAGGTGTGGTCATTTTAGAGTTCATGTTTTAGTGTTAAGTTTATTTTTCAGTATTCAAATTACTCCAAGAAATGTGTACATCTGATTTTTTGACTACTTGTTATACTTTGCAGGATGCACTTTCACATTCTCACTTTGAAAAGTACAGTGCGAGGGCTCGAGATTCTCTGGCTTGTTGGACCCCTGATTGCATAGGGTTTAACCTAATAGAGGCTGTCTTATGCCATATTTGTAGAAAAGAAAGGCCAGGGGCTGTCTTGGTATTCATGACAGGATGGGATGATATAAATGCTTTGAAGGATCAGCTCAAGGCACATCCTCTGTTGGGAGATCCAAACAGAGTTCTGTTGCTTACTTGTCATGGATCTATGGCAACTTCTGAGCAGGTAATTTTGGGTCTGAAAATACTTGTTTATTAAAAATCAGGGATCTTCACTGAAGTATTACTTGGTGGCATGATATATGAGTTGCTCTAGTCATTGATTTTCTGGATCTTAGAATCAGAAATACCGTGGAAGAAACTATCAATGATTTAAAGAAGACATTCAGAATACAACCTTTCAATCCATTTAAGAATTTGTTCCTGCAACTATTACCTAGAGTGAGAGAAGCAAGTGTAAATATTCTGCATTTTCTATTATCAGAATGAGATAAATATAAAATAGGATGATAGTTACCAAAGATTCTCTAAATTTGTTTTCCTTGTTATGTATTTTTCTTTTCCACATACACCTGGAATTTAAATAGAGACAGATTTTCTATTTGTTTTCTCATTTTTGTTGCAAGTTTGTAACCCTAATGGGGGTTTATAAGTGCTCATAGGTATATGCAAATAGGTCGGCGTGGTAATGGGCTTACATTAGCAATCAGTGAAAACAAGTATATATAGAGGTCAACACAGCCATAATTTTTCCAGAGAAATATAGTTTCGTACTCATCTTCATATTAGGCATTCCAGTTGAGGACGCTGGAACTTTTCCAGTGCCATGTGGATTTCCCCTCTCTTCCCCAATTTTCTGGATGACGGTAGTAACTGGACGACAATGATCACTGGTTATATATGTTTTAAGTAGTGGGATATTATGTAATTCTAAGAGATATAGATGAGTATTTGAAATTTCTAAAAGAAAAAAAGGGAAAAAGGATGTCTTTAAAGTGTATTTTACTAAAAATAAGGAAAGGAGGTTTTTCTACAAAGCTCTGCGAACCTCATGCATCAAATTATTAACATTCAAAAGGACTATTCAGTAAAAAAAATAATAACATCACCATTGATGCAAACCATAGGGAAAACTACATTAATATCCCAAATCAATTATTAATTGCAGAGCCAAGTATTGAAAAAAAAACTCTTTTGGTAAAATAATATGAAATTAAGGATTTACAAGAAATAATTGATGGCCTTAAATTCATATCCAAATTCAATGTTACACCTATGTGAGATAAAGTCGTTGACATAATTCTTAGTTCAACCTGGATAGAAACACTGTGTATATTCATCTTAAATGTAGAGAAAACGTTTTTGATGTTCAGCTATAAAAAGAAGAAAATAATATTGCAAGATATTACAACGAAGCCATGATTAGAAGCACATTCATAAGAAGTTCTAAAAGTTATCTCAATGATTATCCTTCAGGATAATTAGAAGTCAGTACAAAAAATAAAAAAAAATAAAAGTTGAAAAGGTTATAGCTGATAAAGATGAAATTTTGTTGGAAACACTGAGAGGGGGGGTGAATCAATATTTCTTATCAATTAGTAACTTATTAATCTTTTCAGAGTATTAATTAATCTTCAGCATCGATTCAAAGCATAAACAAACAATAGACAATAGACACCAGAATTTTTAGGTGGAAACCTTTCTGAGAGAAAAACGACCAAACGCTTGTCTAATAATTTATGAGTACATTAATGCATCAGCTCCAACTGAAAAAGGGAAGCCCCAACTCCCTAGTACCCTAGAAAAGTGTTCAATTTTCCAGCTTCAACTGGAAGGACGCTCCAGCGCCTTGGTTTTATTAGCAGCCGCTGAAAGGATGCCCCGACACCCTAGTAAGCTCCAACTTGCCCTTGCACCACCCTACCATCCTGAAGTGTTTTCAGGCTCCAACTTGAAGGTGACTTCAACCACCTGCCTAACACCACCCAACCACCATGAAAATGATGAGTTTGACACTCAACTGTGGGCTCCCGTACTAGGGACAATGACCCACTTACAATGATTATACTTCAACAAAATATTTGACCCTGAAATAAGTATACTCCAGGAGAATAGTGAAATCCCAACCGTGAAACCCTTACAGTTGACCTTGCAATTTCAAAACCCTTACGATACATGAATCAAATGATTCTTCCTTCCAAACTGCTGTAATAGTGAAGTGATATGTTCTGAAGCAGAGAATGCCAAAATCCTTACTGCAAGTGTAGAACCTTTAAATATAAGACTGTGTAACCTTTACTTCCACATCTGGAAGAGGTCCTGACTTCTGCATAACAAAACCCTTACTGCCTTCTTCAGAGAAATAAAGTACTAGTAACAAAGGTAACTGTGAAGAGACTGTTGCCAATTGTAGATGAACAACTACTACTTCAAACTGCTGTATATAAGTGTTACTTGTAACTTGCAGAGATCGTTGTCCCAATGATTAGAGCATAGACAGGAGGGACTATACAGATTGAAACCCTTGCTCGCGGTTATAACAAAATTTCACAACAGAATAAGTAATTTTAACATCTGCTCTAACTCACTGGTTAGTGACTCTTACAATGAATTTACATACCTCAGAAATGACCATAGATGACCATTGTCTAACCTCTGAGAATGAGCACTGCCAAACTGATGACTTGATGCCAAGATCAACCTAGTGTAGGCCACAAAAACCCTCCACTGCAGCTCTTTCAATACAAATGTGTGTTTAGGATTTGCACAGTTTGGCTTAATTCCTTTTCACAGACATGTATATGTTTTCTCTGAGGTCAAGCTTCAGATCCAAAAACAGTCATATCACTTCTTTGCTGGTGATAGGATTCAAAACACAGTCATATCACTTCTTCCCTTACTGCTACACTTCACAAATTATACAAGACAGTATGAAATTCATAACAATGATGCCAAAAGCATGCCTAGACTAGGCTGAAAGTCTTCAGAGCAATGGTCACATTGATTGAGAAATTTTTGTGCTGAAGCTGTTTAGGTACTCACTGTTTTAGGCTCGGTCAATCTAGTGCCACGTCAGAAATTAGGCAACAAACCCTTCATGTAGTCTGTGATATCAATGAGACCTCAGAGATCAACCAATTTCTGGATGTCAGCTTTTAATGCTACAATTCCTCATCGAATCCTTCTTTAGAATTTTAAACAGTCCTGTATCAAGCAAGATATTTCGTTGTTCTGATGAACCTCAGAGAAGGTAGGCTGAAACCCTTATGCACAGGATATTGCCTTCACAATTTACAAGTTCAAGTCCACAGGAGTTACTGTAATAAGGTCACAGGTCTAATAGATGAACTATTCACTTGCCCTTACCCTATGTTCGGATATCTTCTTCAGGAGTGCAGCTAGGTTTGCAACAAACAAATCCCCAAACATATGCTAATTGAACCACAGATCCTCGCTGCTTCTTGATCAATAGACCTGTAATTGATGCCCTAATAAGGGCCAAAACCACAAATAGATTTGCACAGAGAGCCTTCAGTCCTGCAAACAAGTCACCTAACGAATCCCTCAAACAAAGCCAAAACAAAACAAACCCAAAACAAAGCCAAAACAAAACAAACCCAAGCCTCTCGTCTGATCTGCCTTTCTCCTCAGGGCCGAGTATAATTACAGAGCTTGATCACAAAGATGTTCGTTCAAAATATGCTTGCTTGGGGAGGGCTAATCGAAGCCTTTAAATAGTTTATCTTTTGAATTGAAAGAGGCTTCCAATAGGTGAGCCATTGGAGGGATTTAGAATTAGCACCCTAAATAAATTCAATTTAAATTTCGCTTGGAGCCAAAATTTGAAACCAAAACCCCTTTTGAATTTTGATATTTAAAATAAATGAGAAAACCTTCCAAAAATAAGATTTTGCTATGAATAGGATTATTTTAATCTTTGGAGAAGAGCCTTATTGTTTGGACATGTCTTGGCCAAAGAGATGCTGCCACATCATCATCCTTTGGGGTTTATGCCCACAATTTGAGGGCTTCATCTTCAAACAAGCATAACTCCTGAACTGTGAAGGTTCTCATTGCGTGCCACATACAACTGGAATCAGGGCGACGAGAAGAATCGAACAAGGATGATCCTGGCACAAAACATCATGAATTGCCATGTCATTTTGATCAAAAAAGACGAGGCATCTTCTGGTGCTGCTTGGGTTGGCATCAATGACAACCACATTCCAACAATCTCCTCGTTTATCATTGATGGCAACATACTTACTCCGCTTGCGATCACTGCTCCCCTAACTCTGTGCTCCTATCTTCTCTCCCCCTTTGGCATCAATGGCAAAGGGTGACTCTCCTTGACAATTTGCCTTTTCTCCCCCTGTCTGCTTGTTCAGATAAAAAACATTTCAATGTGAACTTGAGAAAATCCCAAGTTTTCGTCGAAGATACTCAAACGTCTCACATGATAAAGGTTTGGTGAAGATGTCAGCTAGTTGCTCCTCCTTTGTCCCAATATATTCCACTTTTATGTTCCTCTTTGCAACTTGCTCATGAACAAAGTGATATTTGATAGGAATGTGTTTTGTTTTTGATTGCATGTCAAGATTCTTTGAGATGCTTATGGCACTGGTGTTGTTGCAGAACATCGGAATGGGCTCATCAAACCTCACTTGAAGATTCTGCAATGTTTGTTTCATCGAGAGGACTTGAGTATGACAAGCTGCCACTGGTTTGTATTCTGCTTCTGCTGTGGATAAGGAGATTGAACACTGGTTCCTGCTCAAGCATGATACAAGACAACCACCTAGGTAGAAAGCTGCTCCATTGGTGCTTTTACGATCATCAACACTACCTGCCCAATCTGCATCTGTATAAGTTGCAGTGTTGAAATCATTTCCTTTTGGTTACCATAGGCCAAAATTCACTGTTCCCTTGAGGTATCGAAAGATTCTTTAATGACCCATCTCTAATTACAGGGAGCATAGAAATAATAACATGCATATGATAGCTACATATGTATGCACTGCACTAGTATATATACTAGCTGATTATGAAAAATGTCTAAGTATAGGGTAAATGGATTAATTATTGAAGTACTAAGTAAATACTTAACTCACCAGAATATAATGAGTATATTGAGTGGGGTACTTAATGTGTGTATCACCATCATAATATATAACTAGAATATATTATACAAAATAAAAAGTAAATACAATGGATTATATAAAGTAAAATGGGAATATAATAAATATTGTACAAAAGGGGAATTATAATATATATATATATATATATATATATATATAACTAAAAATAAATCATAATATAGATACTATCAATGTTGCATGACTCGTACTCGTATAAGACTCGTCTAGCTATTGACTTGACGATTCATATAAGAATTAGGAATGGCCCATATAAGACTCGGCAAAATAAAACTCAAAATAAGATTCCCATTCCCTCAACCTGATCTAAAAAGAAAAAGAAAAAGAAAGATGTAATATCCCCAATTTTGTGAGCATGGAAATTATTCCTAATTTTAATGATATTAAGTGAAGGGGGCAAATATTATTTTGGAGAAAGGTGACAAGTATTATTTTATTGGAGATTGGTGACAAATTATTATTTATTAAAATGGAGGTAAATGTCACTTAGTGGAAAATGGCCCGCATCTATAAAATAATAATTCAAAAAGGAGTCTAGAAGCATGCAGAGAGATTATAAAAGGAGGATGGACATATTTGCTCATCATCTTTTGACTATTACATTTCACCTTTGATCTTCTCTTGGGGCTGTTTAGCACAAGAAGAAAAGTGTTGTTTAGCACTAGGAATTCCAAGCGGAATTCCACCTCTACCTTCGGTGAACTTCGAGTGTCACCCTAGGGGAGTAAGGAGTCCATCTTAGGGCTTCTCTAGGAGCTACATTGCATACTATTTCCAGCTGGAGCGTGCTTCTCTTAGGGTGTGTTAGCCACTCCATGTCAACTACCCTATAGTAGTACACCCCATTTTTCGCAGAAGGGATTTCATCATGTTCCAGTTTTATATCATCTGAGATTCATCATCAGTCGACAGTTTGTCAAATTTGTAAATCCATTTTGCATGTTTGTAATTTAAATGATCTTAGTAAGACCATAATGTATGTAACGACCTAAGGTAAAACTATTATTTTGAAGGCGATTTTCATCCTAGGAGGTTTTTTCTTACCGATTCATCTGTGTTTCTAAACACAAATGATTGGCAGAGTTTTTCCCTTCAACTTCACTTCAAAGCTAGGGTAGACTTTGTCTTTAAAATCTTAGGCAAGTCCTAGTGTTCTAGTCAAGTCTTCTATAAAGTGATTTGAGAATAATTTTAGCTAGTTGGCTAAATTATTTTATTACAAATCACTTGGTCTACTAGATCATATTTTGAGTCGTAGAATTGGGTAAATAATTGAGAATCTATAACGAATGTGTGTTCCCTCTTCATGGGTTAGATGTAATTATTTTATGCAAATAATATCTTAGCCATGGTGCTAAAATATTAGAGGGTTGGAAAAAATTATTAATCTCCTCATATGACAATTAATTAAATTTTCTGGCAAAAATAAATTAAAAAATCTTAAGCCAAAAGTTTAATTAATTCGAGTCAAAGTTAAATCTTAGGAAAAATAAATTCTCCAAATTAAAAAATTCATGGGTTCTAGAGAATTTAATTTTTGGAGGTCCTCCACCAAGGGAATATTGAAAATATTAAAATTTTAGACCCTTGGGCATTGATGGTTAAGTCAAAGTCAAGTTTTTGAGGAAATTAATTCAAAATATTTATTTTTGAGTTAATTAAAAATCAATTAAATGAAAAATTTGAATTTTCTTCAAAATAAATAATTTCGACGATGATGATTAAAAGATAATAAAATCTTTATCAATGGTCGAGATTACTTTGATGGGGATCAAGCCAACTTGCCGTTTGGAGAAGTTATCTGAAAATTAGAGGTTATTTGTCACATCAAATGATCTGATCATTGAATCGTGTATTAGCTCTTGAAGCTCTCTAGTAATTTTTCTCGAATAATAATAACGCAAAGACTTTGGGGTTTTCATTGATGGTGGTGTTCCTCTTCTGCTGCTTATGGTAATGCCGTTCTTAACATTTTGCTGAATAATATTTTTATAAGTTGTTGATTTTTAGCCTTTGGGAATAATTTATTGCACAGATATCTTGCTTAGATTATTGGATCTAAGAAAACATTTTAATTTAATCGAATTAGTAGGTATCTCTAAGTCTTTAAGAATACATTGTTATTTTATATCTCTATCTATCTGACAACTTGATCTAATGTGTGCAAAAATCATTTGTATTCGAAAACTTGGGTGTCAAGGGAAGTCCTCGGTTGGACCAACCAACTCTCAGGGCACAAGATCTGAAGAGCCTTCCTGATTGAAACCCCATGATCTATCTAACGAAGTTTCTCTTGTATGGTTTCTCATCTAGTGCCTCATTTTAAAATTATTTATCTTTATAAATTGTGGTCATTAGATAGATCTTGCTACGAAAAACTTATATTTACAGATCTGGGAGTGTAGTTAGACTCATACTCCTTATATCTAGTAGATTTGTATTTTATTTGTATAGATCTGAAGTCTTTGTAGAATAATTTTGATTTTGTAACTTTTGGGGTTTTGGATTTTGTTTTAAATTTTATGATTTTGGGATTTTAGCATACTCGTAAATATTTTTTTAGATTTATTTTGTAAATAATTTTTAGATTTCAAAATTGTAAATATTGATTTCATTTAAGTTTTAATTTTGTACTCTATTTTTTTAATTAAATTTAACTTTTAATTTTTAAAGTCTTTTTTTATCCCACATTCAAAACTTGAAAAGAGTTTTTCTGATTTGTATCTATATATACTAGTGTTGAAAATATCGGTATCAACAAAATATCGGCAAATATCGGCAAGCATAAAAAATATTTTTTTCAAATTTTTAAACATAGCCGATATTTTGAAAATATCACGATATTTTCAACACAGAAAATATGACGATATTTTTTTTGCGATATATCATTTTGCCGAAAATATCGCGATATTTTCGAAATCGCCGATATTATCAATAGTGATATATACTAACCTTTCACCTTGTATTATGTCACTAACACATTGCAATTTAAAATTCCTTCTTGTATATATAATTTCTTGGGTTTTTATTTTGAAGTGTAAACATAAATTTTGTAAATGTTTATCTTAAATTTTAATAATTGTAAATATTTTAATTTTCTCTTTTAAGACTTTGTAAATGATGTGAATATATATATATATATATATTCTTATGTCCTTTCTATATAATGCATGAGAACTCTTTGAGGAAACCACGAAAAATTTAGAAGGGGCAAAGAATTTGTGTGCAGCCTAGAAGGGTATTAGTAAAGAAGATTTCTTTTTGCAACGGAGCTGCAAGGGTTTCAAACCCTCTTTTCACCTCAGATTTTGATTTTCGGCCCAGTTCTATTCAGAAACTTTGCCCAACATTTGAAAGGAAAGTGAGTTTATTAAACGCATAGCCTTCACCCATTCTTGCAGCTAGGGTTTGGAGGATAACCTCATATCTTTTGGAGACTGTCAAATATTATTTTTTTAAATCCTTTCTCTTCAAGGCCGCAGAGCTGAAAGGTTTATTGTTATGGTTTAGCAGAGATTTGGAATTGTTCTGTTGAGGACCAAGAGCTTTTAGAGAAACCCTTCTCTCCTTGGCAATTTTTTTTTTTTTTTTTTTTTTTTTTTTTTTTTTTTTTTTTTTATAAATTTTTAATTTAATTTATTTTTTTATTTATCTGGCAGGCCTCAAGCATTTTTTAGCTTTCCTTTTGCTTCAAAATCGTTTTTTTTAGGGATTGAAAACTTTTTTATTGGTGACCTTTTACTCTCATTACCATAAGTATAAAAGCCTGTCTCTTTCAGTTGGTGTAAGAAGTTTTCAGGGTTTGCGTCTATTAGAATAATGCTATTTTAGTGTTTAATGCTCATTTGGATAAGATCGTCTGTGATCTTATTAAGCAGTTTCTTCTTAGAAACTTGTTTCTATTTCTTAGTAGAAACTTGCTGTTTCTATTTTTGTAAATACTTTTGTATTATTTATTGAGCTTCATTGCTCATTGTAAATCAATTCAATCCATTCATTGATTATGGTATCAGAGCTCGGTATTTTTTTCGAAATAATTTTTCATTGTTTGAAAAATTTCGTGCTTCATTTCGAAACTGCTCTGTAGGAGTTCGAAATTTTTTTATTGGGCGTCGCATTTGCTTTCTGTTGGAGTTTGATAGGCCTTGGTAAACACCATGCGAGCCTCGGATCATCAGAAATTTTCCATCAGAAGACGTGCGGGGAGATTAATTGACATAACATCTATTAGCAGAGGATCCCAAGGTCGGGGAGTCGTGATCATAGATTCTAAACATCTGCAATTGAGTTAACTACTCATAATTGACGCTCGCAAGCCTGGACAAACTGCCGTCAATTCCTCTTTCTCCAGCCTCGTTTCCACGACGATAGCTCTGTCCTGTCAAGTCCCGTCGGATTATTCCAGCATTAACTTGCTGGATCTCGTCGCGAGGGTTTTATGAGTTCTATCATGGCGAGCCCCGTTATTTCACTAAGCCTTTGATGCCGCTCTGTATTCTCCTCTTGTTGGAATAATAATAACGGAAACAAAATCTTTATCATCGTCGTCGTCGTCACGCTATCCAGTCTATCTATCTATCTATCGCCCGACCACGCGTTCGACGCTCGCTTTCGTGATATGCCATTTCTCTGCTGTCGTTAATTCCAGGGACCTCTGTTACAGTCGAGTACAAAGACAAAAACCAGAAGTTTCAAGAATGGGAAAATACATCAAGGTACCATCTTGGTCCTTTTCTTCTTCCAGTATTATAGATCTTTGCATTCTGTCCACCTATTGGCATTCCTGTCACTTAACGTCAGTTGGGGTTTCGTGAAAGAAAGGGTCTGGTCAACCCTTAGCGTTTCAAAATTATATATTAATTTCTTAATCAAAAGGACCCACAGTTCCTTGCCTCTTCTTCTTTCTTTAATGGCCGACTAGATTCCATTGAAGTTGTTGCGAAATCAGACGTTTGAGCTCTGATTCGATTGGAGAGTTATTCTCAGGGTTTAACGTAATTCCATCTGTGGATGTTGCTCAAGCTTGCCATCGTCGCTACACAGAGATTCTGCTGTTCCAAAATATAGAATTCGTGAGAATTTTTTAACGAATAAGCTATCTCTGTTGCAAACAAACAGAACCTATTTTCTAATGGATGGGTACTACTGAAAGCTTGTGGGGATTCTTGCTGGGTAAGTTATTTTGGTAAAAGATCATGCTCTATATATTTCCTTGAACTTGCTTCTCAGAACGATTTCTGGTTCTATTTTATATTGCACCAACACATGTCAGATTTTGTCCAGGATTAGCGGGCATCTGCATTGAAATCCATGCCAGACTCCTTTGTTGTTTTCTATGTCTTGGGAAACGTGCAAATGGTCTCGCTAACCAATCTGATGTTAGAAGGCAGTCAGCAGTTTAATCGCACCAATTATAACATTTGGAAACAGAGAATGTTGACCATTTTTGAATATAGGCATCTTGATCAGCTCGTTTTGGGCAAAGAGCTCAGTCTTGGTACAGTTGGTGCTGATCAAGATAAATTTGATGATCAAAATCGAGAGGCTGTTATGCTTCTCAAACTCTCTGTGACTGATGATCAGTTACCACAGATTCCTTCCGGCAAGACAGCGGCCGAAATTTGGCAACATTTGAAGGAACTGCACGAGAGATCCAACAAGAGCAGAGCTTTCTTTCTAAAGAATCAGTTGTTCTCCATCACGATGGACGATCATATGTCTTTATAGGTACATCTTAACAAGATTAAAGACATTCGAGATCAACTTGAAGCCATTGGTCGGACCATGGAGGAAGAAGATATGGTAGTCATCACTCTGAAAAGTCTACCAAAACCTTATGAGCACTTCATAGAAACACTCAACATTACCTCCACTAATGTTGATCTGAAGTTTCCGGAGTTATACACCAAACTCCTGCAGCAGGATCATTGGAAACAATAGTTTGATAGTGGTGCTTCATCGGTGTCCTCAGAAAATGCTTTTGCTGCCAAATATCAGTCCTCTCAGTGCTTTCAGCAGAAAGGTTCTTCTCAGCCTTCTGATCTTGCTAAGAAGAAAAATGTGCAGTGTAATTACTATTGCAAGTTCGGCCACATGAAGAAAGATTGCCAACAGAGGATTGCTTCTGAATAGAAGAAGCAGGGAGGGTCTCATCAGAAAGCGAATGTTGCAGAACATTCCGAGCAGAAGGAATCTGCCTTTTACGCCTTTATGGCTAAGAGGTCCTCAGATCATCCCCAGCCTTCTGCCTGGTACATTGACTCTGGTGCATCACGTCATTTCTCTCACAGGCGTGACTGGTTTACTGACTTCTCATCTTTCAGTGATTCCGTGGTATTCGATGGAGGTGAGGAGTACATAGTGGTTGGCAGAGGTACAGTTCAGATCCAGTCTAATGGGTGCACACTTATCTTCCTGAATGTGTCCTATGTTCCTGGTATGGAAATTAATCTGCTGTCTATCAGCCAGATTATGAGGAACTCTCCTAAGCTCGATGTGGTGTTCAGTACGCACAAGTGCTCCATTATTGACAGGGAAACTCGTCTTACGGTTGCTGTTGGCCTAGAGGATCATGGTCTATACAAGCTTCTTGACACTGGTGATTCTCCAGAAGTGGCTCTAGCAGCTTGTGTTTCTCCCATCAGCACTCTATGGCATCAGAGATATGGGCATCTAAACATTCAGTATCTCTCTCAGCTATCTCGGGAGGGACTTATGTCAGGGTTACCTGATATTCAGACTCAACAGTTGGGAGTGTGTGGGGTCTGTCAAGCTGGCAAGCAACATCGGTCTTCATTCAAGGATGGACAATCTTGGCGCGCATCTAAGGTACTCCAGTTAATTCATGCTGATATTTGTGGTCCTATGAATACATCTTCAGTTACTGGTTGCAAATATTTTTTGCTTATTGTAGATGATTTCAGTAGAAAGATGTGGGTGTACTTTCTAGACCATAAATTTGATGTATTTAGTTTCTTTCAGAAGCTTAAGTCCTTAGTTGAAAAAGAGTCTGGCTGTAATATCATAACTCTTAAGACAGATAACGGGGGGGAATTTTGTTCTTCTGCTTTCTCCAACTTCTGTGATACCCATGGCATCAAACGCCAATTAACTACACGCTACACTCCTCAGCAGAACACTGTTTTCGAACATCGCAACCGTACGATCGTTGAAATGGCGTGTTCCATGTTACAACACAGGAGTGTTCCGAACAAATTTTGGGCTGAAGCAGTGTTTACTGCTGTCTATCTTCTTAATTGATCACCTACTTAGGTTGTTAAGGAGAAGACTCTAGAAGAGGATTGGTCTGGTTGTAACCCTAAGATTAGTCACCTCAAAGTGTTTGGCTTGGTTGCATATGTTTTGGATTCCAGCTACTAAGCACTTTAACTTGGATTCCAAAAGTCAAAAACTCATGATGACAGGGTACAATGATCACCATAAGGCCTATAGGCTGATAGATTTAGACACTGATTGTCTTATGTTCAGTCGGGACATCGTATTTGATGAAGATAGAGGGTTCTTTCAGTCCCCTCCTAAGTAGTGTTCTGAGGATTAGCCTCCCAGTGTTCTTCCTCTGTTAGGTCCATCTGATGGGAGGGATGATGCAACATCAATATTTGATGATGCACTACCTGAGTTCCCTCTGGAAAATAATCATCCTCTTGCTGCTCTTGTTGTTCCTGAGCCTCCTCCACCTACTCTAGATATTGGTTCTTCTACTCTTCGGCCTAAATGGTGGGCTAAAGCTATTGGTGATCTCCGGGATAATGAGCGCCTTGAAGGTAGAACTTCCAGAAATAAGAGCAAACAACCTATAGTAAATTTTGCTCTTATGGCTAAATTACACAGTGTTGTTGAGCCTCAAACCTATTCAGAGGCTAAGGGTATACCTGAATGGGAACAGGCTATGGAAGCTAAATTCCAGTCTTCAGAAGAATCACACTTGGACGCTTTCTGATCTTCCTGTAGGGAAGAAGTCCATTAGTTGCAAATGGGTGTATAAATACAAAGTTGATAGAACCCTCGACAAGTATAAGGCTCGCCTTGTTGCTCGAGGGTTCTCACAGAAGGAAGGCATAGACTATGAGGAGACCTTTGCTCCTACAACCAAGATGAGTACCATACGGCTCATCCTTGCCTTAGCAGCTCAGTTCAGTTGGAAAGTCCATAAGATGGATGTAAAGAGTGCTTTTCTGAATGGTGACTTACAAGAAGAAGTCTACATGACGCAACCTCCAGGATTCAAGGTTGCCGGTCAAGAACATAAAGTTTGTAGATTAGTCAAAGCACTCTATGGTTTGAAACAAGCCCCTCGGGCTTGGTATATCAAAATTGATAAGTACCTAACAGATCATGGCTTTCAGCGGAGTCCATCTGATGCAAACCTGTATATCCAACATACTGGTGATGATATTCTGTTTGTGGTTGTCTATGTGGATGACCTTATCATTACTGGTAGTTCAACACCTTTGATCCATGGGATCAAATAGGATTTGTGCAACACTTTTGATATGACAGATTTGGGACTTCATTACTGTTTGGGGTTGAAGTCTGACAGACTGAGAACAACATCTTTCTCTCTCAGTCCAAGTATGCCAGAAGTCTTGTAGATAGGTTCAGAATGTAGGATTGCAAACCTGCCACGACTCCTATGGAACCAGGGCTCAAACTTTCAGCTCAGTCATCCTCACCACTTGTGGATGAATCTTTATTCAGGCAATTAGTGGGCAGCCTCATCTACCTTACTACCAGTAGACCAGATATCAGTTTTGTAGTGAGCTACATTTCACGTTTCATGTCAGCTCCTAAGGCTGATCATTGGATAGCAGCGATGCGTGTGTTGTGTTATGTGAGTGGCACTCTTGATTATGGACTTCTGTACACTCGGAGTTCAGATCCTACACTCAGTGGTTATTGTCAGGCCAGGCAGTAACTTCTCAAGGCAAAAATGATTCGTATATTTTATTCCATCAGGTAGTTCTTCATTATATACATGAGGGAGAGACTGTTTAGTTCATCTCTCGATAACTGTTCATATTTCTTATTTATTTATTTACATATATTCACTCAATCACAAGGATTAGGTGTCAACATTCCCCCCCTTAATCTGAAGGGATGTTGGTGAGTCCAAGCATCATTCTGAATCGTTCAAGCTTTTCTCTTCCAAGCGCTTTGGTGAAGATGTCCGCAATTTGCTCATTTGTGGAACAATGACGGAGATGGATTGTTTTGGCCTCAACATGATGTCGGATTAGATGATATTTAGTATTGGTGTGCTTCGTTTGATCATGGAACTTTGGGTTCTTGGCCAACTTTATTACAAAGGTATTGTCAATCACGAGTGGAGTGATTGTACCTCTTTTACCTGCAAATCTTCAAGAATTTTCCTGAGCCACACAATTCTTTTGTTGCTTCAGCTGCTGCCACGTATTCTGCTTCTGTTGTGGAATCTGCTGGAACTGATTGTTTGCGTGATCTCCAGGAGATAGCTCCTGATCCAAGACTCATAGCATATCCTGAATTAGATACTCCAGTTTCTTTGTCTCCATCGAAGTCTGAATCAGAGTATCCAATCAAGCTGAAGTCGCCCACCTGTGTATACTTGATTCCAAGGTCTTGAGTTCCCTTCAAGTACGTTAGAACTCTTTTTGCAGCAGACCAATGTCCCTCACAAGGCTTTTGCATAAACCTGGAGAGGATTCCAACAGCAAATGAAATGTCTGGTCTGGTAGTAGTAAGGTAGTTGAGACTTCCTACACGCTGTCTATACTTTGTTGCATCCTCAAATTCCTTTCCTTCAATAGATGTGAGCTTTAAGTTTTGTTCCATTGGAGTAGTAAGAGGATTGCACTCTGTCATGCCAAACCTGTTCAACAAATCTCCAATGTATTTCTTTTGAGAAGAAATATGGACTTTGGATGTTGGGTTACTTCAATGCCAAGATAGTAATGAACATAGCCCAAATCAGTCATTTCAAAACTTTTCCCCAATTCCTTCTTTATGGATGCAATGTAGCTTTCATTGTTCCCTGTCGTCAAAAGATCATCTACATATACCACAAGATATACAACTGTTTTGCCAACTTTCTTGACAAATAAAGTTGCATCATCAAGATCATAATGTTTGAAGTTGAGTTTCAGAAGATGCACAGTTAGTTTTTCATACCAAGCTCGTGGTGCTTGTTTGAGGCCATACAAGGACTTCACAAGTTTGCATACTTTATGTTCATGTCCTTTCACAGCAAATCCTTCAGGCTGGGAATAAAAACATTTTCTTTTAGATCTCCATTCAAGAAGGCAGTTTTTACATCCATTTGATGGACTTTCCAACCGTTCTGAGCTGCTAGTGCAAAGAGTGTCCGGATGGTGGCCCATTTTGCTGTGGGGGCAAAAGTTTCCTCATAATCGACCCCTTCCTTCTGTGCAAAACCTTTTGCCACAAGCCTAGCTTTGTGCTTGTCAAGTGAGCCATCAGCTTTGTACTTGTTCTTGTAGACCCACTTGCAGCCGATTGGTTTGGTTCCAAATGGAGGATTAACCAACTTCCAAGTGCCATTCTTTATGAGGGCATCATACTTCTTTTGCATTGCTTCTTTCCATTCATCATGAGAAGCAACTTCTTTGAAGGAAGTTGGTTCAAAATCTGTAGACAAGTTCAATTCACAATCATAAGAAACATCCATATCAACAGGTGAATTAGAGTCATCTACATCACCTCCATTTTGTCGGTTTGAATTTCTGGTTCCTGTTTTCCCAATTTCATCAGGATGAACACTTTCAAGTGTCTTTGTCAGCCACTTTGGGGGACCTTTTTGAGATGGTCCAAGCTGCTCTGTTGATTGAGTTGGGAGTGAATCAAGATTGAGGTCTCCCAATTCTACAATTACATCACTTAAAGCATCATCCGTTGTTGGAGTTTCAGATGGGGGAGAATCTTCTTCAGAAGAAGATTCCACATGTTGATCTAGTATAGGAATCCCCCCTTCAAGATGTGGAATCTGATTTTCAAATTCTTGAAATGATTTCGTTTTTGAGAATCTATCCAAGCGATCAAGTTGCCGCTCAACACATTGTCAGATTTGCATGATTCAAGAAAAATTACATCTCTAGATATAACAAACTTTTTATTTTCTTCATCATAGAGGCGGTATGCTTTGGAGGTATTTGAATACCCCAAGAAAATACACTTACGACTTCTAGCACCAAGTTTGTTTCTATGTACCTTTGGTATCAAAGCATAACAGGTGGAACCAAAAATCCTGAGATGTTTGACCGAAGGAACATGTCCATACCACAATTCATAAGGAGTCTTGTTTCTTATAGCACTAGATGGACATCTATTCTTTATATATGCAGCACATAGAACAACATCAGCGCAAAACATTATCTTTACATTTTTGAAAAAAAGCATGGATCGTACCATATTCAAGATTGTTCTATTCATTCTTTCAGCTACACCATTCTATTGGGGATTATAAGGCACATTGTTTGATGTTTAATCCCATGTTGGCAAAGATATTTTTCAAATTCATTTGATGTATATTCTTTTCCATTATCAGTGCGAATAGACCCAATATGAGATTGTGCATCATTTTCAATCCATTTATGAAAATTCTTGAATCTTAGGAAAGCATCAGATTTGTTCTTCAATAAATAAACCCAACACATTCTGGTGTAGTCATCAATAAATGTCATGATATATTTATTTCCATTTGCAGAAGGAACATGCATTGGACCACATAAATCTGAATGAATGAGTTCAAGTTTTCAATGTGCTCTTGAATGTGAATCATGAAAAGACTGTTTGCTATGCTTTTCTAGAATGCAAGCATCACATTGCTTAAGTTTTCTAGGAATTGTAGGCAAACCAGCAACACCATTTTTCTTCAACAAGCGGAGGCTGTCATAGTTCAAATGTCCAAATCTAGCATGCCATAATAAACTTGATGGAAGTGCACCTTCTTCATGATGAGAATTGTATGAGAAATGTTGTGCATGAGGAGAGGTTCCTTGCAGCTTGAGAAGCCTCTCTTCTTCTATTCCCCTCATGACAAGTGAGTGGTCAGATGCTTTTCTTACCTCATGCTTGCCATCAAACATAAGAATGGAGTGACCTTGCTGGCGGATGTGGACCAAGGACAACAAGTTTCTCTTGAGCTGTGGGAGATATAGAACATGATGCAGAAGAAAGTCTGGAAGACTAGGCAGTTTAAGCCGATTGTGCCAATCCCTGATGGCTTGATTTTTGATTGGTCTACAAAGTATACTGCTCCATCAACATTGTCAGTGAAATCTTCAAAAAAATCTTTTCTATGAGTCATGTGGCAGGTTGCTCCTGAATCAAGCAAACCAATTCATTTTTCCAAGAAAGCAGTGAAGCATTAAATAAATCTTCATTTACTCCAATGTTACATTGTGCCACAACATAGTGAGCGGATTCAGGTGCCTTACCTTTGTTTGTATCATCAGTTTTACCTTTTTGTTGGTTTATTTTCTACTCAATTTTGTCCCATGGTAGCTTGCATGTAGAGGCATCATGTGATCCATTTCTTTTGTAGCGTATGCAGTGCAAATCTGCCTTTTCTCCTTGAGAATGTTTTCCCCCCTGCCTCTGAAATATCTTCCTCTTCCTCTTCCTCTTCTACCACTTCTTCCTCTTGTAGAATCTTGAGCAGGATACTTTTCTTTATAAGCAAGGCACACAGCCTCTTCAGAAGATTCAGGGGCTGTCTTCTTTCCAAAGCTCTCTCTCTTTCAGCAAACTTTTTCACCAGAGAGTCAAAGGTGATATCTTTGAGATTTCCATTTGCTTGCAATGATTCAAGATAATTGGAGTAAGTAGGATAAAGTGCCTTGAGAAAAGTGATAAGAGGAATATCCAATTCAACTTTAGTGGATTTGGTATCATGCATTATAGACTTTACTTCAGATGCAAGAGCAAGAGGATCATTATTTTGCAGTTCAAGAGTGAAGAGTTTAATCATGAGTTGAACAACTTAAAGTGCAGAATGTGAGTCATAGAGTTCTTTAAGCTTTTGTAAGGCTTCAAAGGCAGTTGAATATGGCGAAATATGGCGACTCACCTCTTCATTTACAGATGCTGCGATTAATGCATAAGCTTTGCTGTTCTTGTTTTCCCAAATGACGAGCTCTTTGTCTGAGGTAGTCTGTACTAGTTCATTGTCTCCGTCTTCGACACACACTCCTTTCCACAACTCATTGAAAATGAGGGTGTGTTTTATCATCTGAGACCATTCAGGATAGTTCTCCTTGCCAGTGAGAACTATTCCCACCATGGATATGATTGAATGCATTCTGTAAAAAAATAATTACTTCTGTTGATAGAAAAATATATATATGCTATACCTTCCACTTCTCAAATATATAGGCTATAACTTCCATATACCTATATATGTTTTTTTTTTAATACCATATAGCACATCGCCATAAAAAACTTAATGAATTTCATGTCACGTTCACTTTTATTCCCATTCGAAATAATATATTATCACTCCATATAATATATTATTATTCTTATTACACATTAATCACGACCTTCACACATGAACATATGTTTTCATGTAAAAAATGTATCTCACCAAACTTCTGCGTAGGCTTATTCAATATAGGTGCGTTGTCGACTGAGCATGTAACAAAAGCAATATGGAGCGCTTATGGAATATGGGGAGGTGAGGTGGAAGCGAATTGAAATGAAGCAACAGTGTATGCAACTTTTCTTTCACACTGCAAAAAGTCGCTCGCTAGAAAAAAACGAAGTCCTGGATATGCACAAAATCCAAACTCTCTTCCAACCTGTCGCTCCAGACAAATTAAATCCACGCACACACAATTCGCTAGCAAACCCCAAAAAATGAACATCACCTCAACTACGCCCTCTTTTTATTTAAACATACAAACAATGCAGCATGGAGTTAAAGCTATCAACACACCGAACAACGGTATCATTTACACCCCATTTACACGCAGACCATGACCAACACAACCAGTGCACAGTTCAATGAAGTTCACGGTCAAACACAGAGCAGTAATCCAACATTCCATTCAACGCAGGGTACGGTACAACATACCATTTACATGCAATCCTCCGAGCACAGAGCTTCCAACATTGTAGCAGAGGATCGTTGCAACAGAGGAAACATTGCAGCAGAAGAGCGTTGCAGCAGAGGAAACGTTGCAGCAGAGGAGCGTTGCAGTAGAGGAAGCGTGGCAGCAGCGTTCAGGCTACTGAAACCAACGTTTATGGAGCAACGCTTTGTATGCAACGTTTATGGGCAGCGTATTATACAAATTTCGACTGGGCAGGTTCGGTTATGACCATAAATCTACAGTTGGGTATGTGTTTAGTCTGGGATCTGGTGCTGTCACTTGGACTAGAAAGAAGCAATAGGCAGTGGCTCTCTCCTCGACAGAAGCAGAGTATCGGGGAGAAATTAAGGCATCTTGTGCGGCAGTTTGGCTTTGACGTATGCTTGCGGATATGCATGTTTCCCAGGTAGGTCCTACTCCCTTGTTCTGTGATAATTAGGGAGTGCTCAAACTCGCCAAGAATCCAGTCTTCCATGAACGAACAAAGCATGTGGAAACCCATTGTCACTACATTCGACAACTTGTTGAAGAGGGATCCATTCTGTTGTTGTATGTTCCCACAACGGAGCAGCCAATAGACATTTTCACCAAGCCCCTTGGTCTTGATAAGTTCGTAAAATTCAGAGGGTGTATAGGTGTTGTAAATAGATTGAGCATTAAGTGAGGGTGTTAGAATAATGCAATTTTAGTGTTTAATGCCCATTCGGATAAGATCATTTGTGATCTTATTAAGCAGTTTCTTCGTAGAAACTTGCTGTTTCTATTTCTTAGTAGAAACTTGTTGTTTCTATTTCTGTAAATACTTTTGTATTATTTATTGAGCTTCATTGCTCATTGTAAATCAATTCAATCCATTCATTGATTAGCGTCCTGGTCAATTGCGTTTTCTTTGTTTTGAAAGGCTTTAGGCCTTAATCAAGTTCCCTTAATGTCTGATTCTAATCGTATTCAATTTAGAAGCCGCCTGTGATCTTTTCCTGTTTAGGCAACAAATTTGAATTTTCTGAGCTCTATTTGACTGTCTTGCAAGGGTTCTTCCTTGGATTCAAGAGGTTTTTTCAAGTTAATTTGACATAAATTATTTGCTCCAACCCTTGTTTCCTTGACAGGGCCAAAAGGGTTTCGTTGGGAGGCCTAATTTCCTTTTTCCATGAGCATCAAGCCCATCTTTCTCAATTGGCATTAAAGGCTTATAGAGGGCCTGAAGAATTTAACCATTTGCATATTTTTTGAAGGCTATAAGCTATGAAATCTAATTAAAGTTCCTTAAAATTTTAATTTGACTAAGATTTGATTGCTAAATGCTTTTCACTGCTAGTAGCCTCATTAAATTTTGAATTGTCTATGCTCTCTCACATCTAGTTGACTTCTAATTGCTGTGAACAACTAAAGGTACATAATATTGTGATGACTCATTGATATATCACTGGAAGAGATTTGGTAATCTTGCGTTGCAAGTGTTATTTCCCAAATTGGGTTGCGAGACATTTAACACTGTTCACATTAAAAGTTCGGCTGCAAATGATAAATTGAATGCATATTCATCAAGCTTCTTGAGTTCGAAGAACTCTTTCTTCTATCAAAGGAGTTCCTCTCATTCTAATTCTGGTGATAAAAGTATTTCTTCATTTTGTTGGGAAACTTGAACTCAAAGAGTCCTTTAAAGGATTAATCTTTGGTTTCGCCGGAAACTTTCAACCTACTGTGGTGAATGCCTATATAGGCACATTGCCATGAAGGATTGTAATCATCATTCAAGTATTCATTCATTAATAAAAATTTATTACACATTTTTCTCTCTTATGAACCAAGTTTGCATGTGACAAAGAGGTACTGAGCTGGTACTCGATGGAGCAGGTTAGGTGGTTGGATACATCCATGGCCATATTTCAACAAAGGTTATGGTTTACAAGAGAGGCTCGAGGGCTAGGATGTTGTTGGGATCCAAGTGGGATTTCCTATCACACCATGGAGCCTGTAGGTGACAGTAATAGATTCGTGATGGATTTGGTGGTTGGGCGCAAACGCATTTTCAGATCTCCATCAGAGCCCTAGATGGCACTAGTGACTGGATGGTTTGTCAGGGGAGCAAGCAAATTTCATGATATTGACTGTGCATGGTGTCACAGGGTGATTAGCCTTACTTTGGCATCAGTTGGTAGGAGGAGGTGGCATTGACAGGCCACTAGACAAGGCATCGCATGGCGACGATGCTCTCTCATTGGTATATTGGACATCAAAGCTAGTGAGGATGGGCATAATAGTGTTATTCCTGGTAGCATGTGAGGAGTCAGGTTGATTAGATTCGTTAGTGCAGATGGGGAGATGTAGCCCACATCATGGAGGGCTTACTAGTAGAGTGGTGGATGCATTGGCGCATGTGGGATGCCAGAGGGCATAGGGTGTTACGACAATGAGCGTTGGTATCCAGTGGTGCATGAAGTTGTGCCACGAAGTTAAGTATCATGCTGAGGAGTGCGGGGGTACGTATTTTTGTACAATAGAGTATGATGATGCACAATAGGTTGTTGAAGCGTTTCCTCCGAAGAGATCTTCTAAGAGGGGCAATCGACATACCCTTGGGGTTGGCGCTCCTAAGTTTGGAGAGTGGCTTGGTCGTAGGGTTGACCGTGAGCTTCCATATGAGTACTTGTATATACCCATTGAAACCCACACATTATTAGTGCCCAACATTGCACAATGATACAGGGGACTTGGGTATGTTAATTCTTCTTAGGGCTATATTGTTCTTTACTTTGATAATTGCATTTCATTATTTCCATATTAAATTCACCCCAAAACATCATAACGTTATTCAGATTTACATCATTTTCAGTGACATACGCAACTATATAGAAAGAACAACATCATCATCAGTGCAACAGATCATAAAGGAACAATAGAAGAAAGACATTCAAACATAGAGACATCAGGATTGGTTGGAGAATAGGGAAAAACCCACTATGGGGAAAACCCTTTCAAATTCTTCTTCTTATTAGATTGTCATTGAATGATTCAGCAAAAAGAGAGTACAATGATCCAAATCTTCAACCATAATCATATCTAGCAAAATCAACTAAACAACATTTATGAGGTGAACCCAATAATGATAACTATCAAAACCCTGCTTTAGAAGCGTGCGATCAACTGCCATTGTCTGTGGTCAACTATCGAACTCTGTGGTAAACTGATGAAATCCTCGGTCAACTGCGAAAACCAAACCCTAGGTCCCAACCGCATGCAAAGAGTGATGTGAGTACAACTGAAATTCCACAACTGCAAGCATGAGCTTGCGTGCCTGCGGTTGTGACCGAAAACTGCCTATGTCATGCCTGCTGCGGGAAACCAAAAACTTAATTCACACATGCGAGCTTCGAACCTTGCAATCTCGAACCTCTATGAACCAATCTCCACAGACTTGCCTCAGACCTGTGTGAGCCAAAACCATGGAAGAGAATAGAAGAATGCTTCATGATGATGTCCAAATGAGGTTGAAGTCACTTATATTTATAGACTTCCAGGGGTGTCCAATTTGCTTTAGGGCCGATTTGATCAAATATGTACATGTGGGCTTTAATTAAAAAATACACTTACCCTTGTCCAAATTGAGTGCTTCAATAGTCAAAATTGGTCCTCTCGAAAAGGGGAATCTCATCCCATTATTGGAATTTGTCACTGAGCTGCCAAAATAACTGCTTATTGTCTCTAGATGCTCTCATCACGAGCAACAGGACCCAAGAGGTTCATCAGAGACAATTGGATGAGACATAATGCATTAAGAGAGGGGCTTCTCAGCTGTGGCATATGGTCAGGGTGCGAGTTGGTAGGTGCAGGCTTGGGGATGGTCCGATGTTCTGCAGAGGTAGCACATGCTCCACCCTTGGGCGCACTCTTAGGGAGATGCATGGCACCTTTTGGGCGAGGCATTCCAAGATGTTTCAAGAGCATATACAATGGTTGGTGGACCCTTCTTGTAGACAGATGCTTAGAGTCCAGGTAGTGTTAGGCAATGCCCACATGAGGTAAGATTGTAGATCTCACAGTGTGGTATGGCAAGTGCAGGGCAGTCTTACATGCACCAAATTGATTTGTGATGTTTGGAGTCCATATACTGATTGCATGTAGGGACCTGGGATGGGGTACGAGTTGGTGCTAACAGTTGTCAGGACTATGTCGCAGCGAATATGGCTATGGGATCTAGGGTTTCAGTTGGTTGATTGGTCACTCTATTTTGTGACAAGCAGGATCTAGGAAGATAGTGACCCAACTCACTCTTGGTTTGACATATAGGGGAGCGCTGAGACCTTTGTCGCATGGCAAGGTCAATTTTCCTTCTTATTGCTTTGGATTGGGGTTAGTATTGGATGGGTAGGCCTTGACATCGTGGATATGCTTGGGCCAGATATGTTGGGATTCCATAGATGCTTTGCCATCATGTTCCGGGAGAGGAGGTTACAGCTTGCGCACAATGGGCAGACAGTCATGGTTAGAGTGCTGCAACCACAACATGGTGGCACCCTATTGAGACCAACATAGGATTCAGGCATCAAAGGATTTGGCAGTTCAACTACCCTTAGGGATGAGCTGGTTTCTACAAGGGAAGATCACTCAGATCATCCATTGGGCTTTGGCGAGACACTGATGACATGGGGGAGTTCACCAGTATGGCAGGATGTCCAGCAGGAGGAGACTAGGGGGAGCACGTGCGGACGGGGGTTCATCTCCACATGGATTGAACTGCATCTTCGAGAATCTACTCTTGAAGTGCATGGGATCAATTACTCAGGAGGGAAACTTCTTGAAGGTCTGCTTAGGATTTCACATTGTTGGGGTGCTCTACTTACTCACGATATGCAGAGGGCTTCTGGCGACTTTACCCTATGGGACAGTTAGTTGAGTGTGCAAGGCTTCCCAAGGGTCAGGATGGTTTGTGTTGAGAAATATAGGGCAACTAGATTAGGTGACTTCTCTTACATTGATAACTGCTTGTGATGTATTTTTACTTTACTTGATTAACTTCTTCTTTCCTTTATTATTATTAGTGTTCTCTATCATCAAACAACTACCAAATCATAAAGAACAATGAGACAATAGGACACAAGATGTAGGCAATCAACCTAGGCCAAAACCTATCCAACTGAGAGGAAAACCCATCACAATTCTTCTCTTCTTATAGAACTTCAATTCATGAATTCCAAGACCTGTAATCCTTGACCAAGACTCTCCAAGACCAAATCGAAATTTTCCTTCTTGAACGACTTTGAGCAACAAACTTCGATCTTCCAACCACTTCTCCAATAGCTTCGACCCGAGCAATAATTTCTGCAATTTCGACCTTGATGCAGGTTCAAAAGTTTCGACCTAGCAGCTTCACAACTTCGACCTAGAAGCAATTTCATAGCTTCGACCTTGTAGCTTCATAGCATCGATCTTGTATCTTCACAGCTTCGATGCAGCTTCACAACGTCGACCTCGTAGCTTCACAACTTCGATGCAACTTCATAGCTTTGATACAACTTCACAATTTTGTCTTGCCCAATGATTGTAGAAACCCTATCAAATTTTAGGTATGTTCTATGCTGATAGCAAATTTACTTCAATTTTCATATTAGCTCAATATCAATTCCAGATTAGCAATCACATTTAGCATGATAGTAAAATGTAGATAGAACAGAAACATAAATCACAGAAGACAAGCCAAGAAAAGAGGACACAAGATGTGGTGCCATCTTAGGGACAAACCCCAATGTGGGGAAACCCTTGATCAATTCTTCTAATATGTTCTTCAATAGTTCAACAGAGAGAGAGATAGTACATAGACATCAGAAGTCAACATTTTGACTTATCTAAATAAGAGTAGAGATCTTCTCTAAGAAGATGACACATGAGGTAGCTAATTCGAACACAGGGGATTCCATCACCTTGCTATACCTATTACTGTGTTGCAACTTGCACGATGCTGCACCATCACTGAGCTGTACCTCATCATGCTGTACCCAAGATGCTGCTCTTCATCATCATGCTGCACTATGCATCACTGTGTTGCTCCCATCATCGAGCTGCACCCGTTCATTACGCTGCACTACACTGCCGTCTCTAACACCATGCTGCATCCAACTGCTTCATCTAAACATGTAGCGGCATCCATCTGCAACATCTAAACATGTTGCATCCAACATTAAGCTGCATCTTCGAGAACGCTGTCCTCCTCTTGCAGTCAAGGAGGGACACCACTTCTGCCATGCTGCGAAGATTGATATAATCGCTGTAGCTGCTGGCTATGGCCTACGGCCTAGCCCAGCAATAAGTTAAGCTATAATCCTACAGTCCTAGGAACAATTTCACTCACAACGCTGTCATCAACATGTGGCCACTGAAATACAATGCTGATCCTTCAAGACTATATATGCCGTTAAAGCTTCTTCTCATTAGCGGATTGAGGTTTCTCATCAATGTAGCATTTTCTCTAGCCAGCGTAGTAGAACCCTCCTTAAATGCCGGTAACAACGCTCCTAACAACCCTTCTTAATCTAATAGTCCTCGTTATGGATTGCGTCTAGGGCACCAACATGATACATAAGACTGTGGTTTACTGCGGCTAGGGCAGACTTGAGACTGAACCATTTAGGCAACATATTGTAGCTCTAGAAATCCCCTAGGAGGACTGCGGCTAGGCTAAGACTGTAGTCCTCTTGTTAGGACTGCGACTAGGGCTAGTACACACAACAATTAGGGCACTTGAAAGCCCTCCTCATCCTGCGGGCTAGAACAACATATAAGGGCTAGATAAGGCAATGTGTAGATCTGTGTTTCTTCACCATGACTGCATTTAGGTCCTAAGGCATCCATCTAGGGTAGAGACCCTTTTCTAGGCTGTGTTGAGGGCTTACACCACTGCCCTTGTTGATTGAGTATTAGACCTATGTTAGGGCTTCTCGATAGGGTAGCGTTAAGTTCTTGAGGTTGAGATAAGGGTTGTCCTCCATGACAGTTGATCTGAATTGGATCCTTAAACTCTCTTAAAGCTACCCGAACTCTATAAAAACTCATACCGAAGTTTAAAGTCTTGTGGATGTCGAAGCTTATCAGAAATAACCTCTGAACAACAATTGTAGCTAGGACGGAGCAGCGAGGACCTTTAGTCAAAGTACGCTAACACGGGCCCATGGAGATCGTGTAGTGGTGCAAACTAGCAATTGGGAAATCCAGATCAGGAAACAGAGGCTGTTTCTGATGCGCATCGCTGGGCAAAACCCCTCGACAAGGAAAAGCCCTGAGCACTCGGTCACAGGGAAAGCTAAGAAATCGTGGGAAAAGCGCTAAAACCGAAGGCGGGTCCCACACTCCAAAGCCGACGGAATATCAGAGGCGTTTTGGGCGGTAATCGGGTTTGTTAGAGGACCCAACGATTCCATACGATGATTGACGCGTGTTTAGAGGGTGAGAGAGAAAACCGTTCTCATCGCGGGCTAACGTCCGAGCAAGTGAACCTCGCGATAAGAGCGATAACCGTAGGATTTGGAGATCCCAGATCTAACGACAGAGATTGCGCCCGATGGGAAACTGGATTCGACGGAGAAAATAAGCTTCGGCACATAAAGGTTGAAGTCTGATTGGACCACTGAGTTGGCGGATGAATCATTTCGCAGAGTAATTGAAGTGACGAACCGCTTGAGGAAGAGCTGGCTCAGCTCGTGCGGAGACAAGTGGCCACCTCTCTGTGAAGCATTACAGTGATGATGACGCAGAGTAGGGAATTCCGACGGGTAGAGCTAGGCGATCCGAAGAGCTGGGAGAGGAAGCAAACAGTCATGGGACGGATTGGCGATAAGCCACGAACAAGCAGAGAGTAAAAGGGGAAGCAGTAAGCAGACCTGGAAGCAGGGAAACTAGAGCCGAGCTCATTGTAATAGGCAGAGCCACCAGAGGTTGGAGGCAGAGCCGAAAAGCTAGAGAGCTCAATTGACGCAGCTTATTGTTGGAGTTGCTTGGAGGTTGAGTGACTCACAGAGGCATGCAAAGGTTGGGAGAAAGAGCTTAGATAAGCCAGAGCCAAGAGCCAAAGCGAGTGCTAGAAGCGAGAGCTGAGAGCCAAAACCAGAGCCAGAGCCATAGAGCTAGAGCTAGAGTCAGAGCCACAACCAGAGCAAGAGCCGAGCCAAGAGTTAGAGCTAGAAATCCGAAGAGCTCCAGGAGCCAAGGGATAAGATGGTGTTCTGAGCCCAATGTTCCTGTATAAAACATTGGAGTTAAGTGTAGGCACTTGTAAAAGAACTATTGTCATAATCCCAGAGAGTCTAATGGAGTTGATTAGAGCTCAAGGAGACGTAGCCCAAGATATCAAGGTGAACTCCATATTATCTTGTTGTCTTATGTGTTTGTTTTTACTACTGCTCTAACTACTGTTATATGCATTTGTATATCAGTTTAAGTATCTTCCCATATTAGCACAAAGAATAGATTTTAAAGTAAATAACTAGTTGAAAACAACTACAAGCATACACCCATATTTTCAAGCATTTCTTGTTTCCGCATTGGTTAATCATTAAGACTTGGGAAAATTAGAAGCTTTAGAAGTGGGAGAGGTTCTTGTAAGCTAGATAAGAAGCCTAAGAGCCCCATTTTCAGATCAGGTGGTATCAGAGCTTAAGGTTGATTAACCCCACCTTCAAAGAAGGTTGTAACTGAATGCTTGATTGATAGGGCAAAGATTGCTTGTCTGAAAGGTGTTTTGACAGTCAAGGATTGATTGCCTCATTGATTATATGTTTGGTTGCAGACTGACTATTCCTTGAGTTTGTAGAGGTGAAGGGAAAGCTATTGATAGCTTAGTTTAGGAAGGACAAGAAGAGGAGATGAAGACATTCTTCTATCCCAAAGGACCTCAGGGCAATCCTTGAAGCACAAGAGGTTTGTTGCAAAAGGTTGTTGACTAAGTTCTATAATAATCTTGTTTGAAGTTCTTTTGTTCATTTGCATAATGACAACTTCTACAAGTGAGTCCTCAAAATATTCTTTCTTCACAAGTTCCTTTAATGGAGACATGAAGCAAGACTTGTCCACCATGATGGATATGGTGAGAGAAATGTACAAGGATGGAAGGAAGAACAACATACTTAGGGAGCAGTTGAATTTCGTCGAGGAAGAGAAGCAGATGCTTTCTGGCAAATTGTAGGAAATGGAGAGGCAACTTCATATTGCAAGTATGAACCTGAAAAGGATGCATGAGTGGGAGTCACAACTCTTTGTTGCAAAAGAAGCCTTGGCCAAGTATGAGCTTGAAGAAGAGGTAAACCATTCCTGTTTGTATTCAAATTCTTCTAAGAATGCTTGTATTGGTTCTTTTGAAAAACATACCAGAGGCATAGTCCCAAGCTAATGTCCAAGATGGGCTATGAAGGAAAAGGATTGTGCAAACATGCACAAGGTATTTTTGAGCCAATAATGGTTGAGGAAAGGCCTACATATTTGGGTCTTGGCTATGGACAGTCTTATGGAGAGTGTTCCAACGCTACCATGAAGTCCATTGAAACAGTTCCAAAAAAGGAGTTTCATTGCAGGTCCTATACCTCAGAAGTGTGAGGATTGTATTCAGGAGGAATGCAATAGCTCGAAACACCATTCGCATGATGCAGGTGTTCAGAAACACACACTTGAACCAGAGAGTTGTGGAAACTCTGACAACCTTGAAGAAAGTGATTTTGTTCCAAAGGGAGCCACTTCTTCATTTTCTTCACCTCCTCATGAAGGCAATAAAGGTGAAAGAGGCAGGGATAAATTTGGTTCTAAACACATTCCTTTTGATTTTGTAAAGCATGGAAAAAGAATTGCATGTTCCTTTTGTGGTTTGGATAACAATTATGTTTCTAGAAGTTGGAAGAGGATGGCCACATACAGGAAACTTTTGAAGGAAAAGAAGCAAGCAACCAAAGGTCCACAGGACAAGGCAAATCATGTTGTCAAAAGGATGCACGTGTGTTGCACTTACTGCCATAAGCAAGGGCATCTTGCTGAAAGGTGTTGGACTTTGAATCCAGCACTGCTTCCACCAAAGCTAAAGGAGAAGGTGGAAAAAGCAAATGGCAGGGATGGAAATAAAGATCCCATGATTGATGTGGTTCAGGATGATTCACATATTGACGCTAATGTGCAAACAAAGGAGGGACCTTTGAAATGGATTGGTAAGAAATGGTTAGAATTCTTATCCAATTAAGGCTGCATGTCTAGTGATGCATTTGTTTGCATTTCTTTGTGGAATAAATGCAAGTTGCAGGATCTTACCAAATGGTAAATAGAAAGAAGTTGAGTAGGAAACTCACTTTATTGCTGCAACAGTATGTTCATTTCAGCTTCGAAAGTACAATGTACTTAAGCGAAAGTTGATAGATGGAATGAATGCATGAGCATGAGATGCATGTAATGTTGGCTTGGGAGAAGCTAACTTGGTCTCCAAAATGGAGATAATGATGAAGTGCTTCATCTTTTGGAAAAGGGTCCTAAAGGTCTTTTTCCTACATGCTTGACTTGAAGGGTCATTTGTTGTAAATGCATGTTTTATTGGCTTGTTATCTAGTCAATCATTTGTATGTAGATATAAGACATGGAAGGGTTCACAAGATGTGAAATCTGTTTCTTTGTTGAAACAGGAGTTAGTCCATGCAGTTGTTGTCTATATGCCTGTTGTTGTTAACAATTGTTGTTGGCAGCTTTTCAAACAGGTACAAATGAAAGTTTTGTGGAGCAGATGTACTTCACATTTGTTTGAACCACCTTGGATCAAGGATCAAGGCAAAGAAGCTCAGACTACCTTCTGTAAACTTCACAGCAGAAGTTCTGCATGAAGTCAAGGATGAAAAGCTTTCTTCTTGAGATGACCAACCCATCCAAGAAGGGAAGTGGTTAGAGATTTTGGTTCAGAGGCACTATGCAAAGGTAAGTGTAGGGAGGTTGAAAGAAGAGGGTGTTGTTACTCTCATTTACTGCTCAGATCAGTATATCAGTCTTTTGGTGGACCAAAAGTTCCTTTAGTGGGAAGGCGTGATATGAATTGGATCCTTAAACTCTATTAAAGCTACCTGAACTCTATAAAAACTCATATCGAAGTTTAAAGTCTTGTGGATGTCGAAGCCTATCAGAAATAACCTCTGAATAATGACAATTGTAACCAGCACAGAGCAATGAGAACCTTTGGTTAAAGTACGCTGACCGAGGCCCATGGAGACCGCGCAGTGGCGCAAACTAGCAATTGGGAAATCCAGATCAGGAAACGGAGGCTGTTTCTGATGCGCATCGCTAGGCAAAACCCCTTGAAAAGGAAAGGCCCCGAGTGCTCGGTCACAAGGAAAGCCAAGAAACCGTGGGAAAAGCGCTAAAACCGAAGGCGGGTCTCGCGCTCCAAAATCGGCGGAATATCGGAGGCGTTTTGGGTGGTAAGCGGGTTTGTTAGAGGACCCAATGATTCCATACGTTGATTGATGCATGTCCGACAGATGAGAGAGAAAACTGCTCTCATCGCGGGCTAACGTCCGAGCAAGTCAACTGCGTGATAAGAGCAATAATCGTAGGATCTGGAGACCCAGATCTAACGACGGAGATTGCGCCCGATGGGAAACTAGATTCGATGGAGAAACTAAGCTTCGACACATAAAGGTTGAAGTCTGATTGGACCGCTGAGTTGGCGGATGAATCATTTCGCAGAGTAACCAAAGTAACGAACTGCTTGAGGAAGAGCTGGCTCAGCTCGTGAGGAGACAAGTGGCCACTTCTTTGTGAAGCGTTACAGTGATGATGACGCAGAGCAGGGAATTCTAGCGGACAGAGGCAAGCGATCCGAGGAGCTGGGAGAGGAAGCGAACAGTCATGAGACGGATTGGCAATAAGCCACGAATAGACAGAGAGTAAAAGGGGAAGCAGTAAGCAGACCTGGAAGCAGGGAAACCAGAGCTGAGCTCACTGTAATAGGCAGAGCTGAAAAGCCAGAGAGCTCAATTGACAGCAGCATATTGTTGTTGGAGTTTCTTGGAGGTCGAGTGACTCACACAGACATGCAAAGGCCGGGAGAAAGTACTTAGAGAAACCAGAGCCAAGAGCCAGAGCAAGCGCCAGAAGCAAGAGCTGAGAGCCAAAACCAGAGCTAGAGCCATAGAGCCAGAGCTAGAGTCTGAGCCACAACTAGAGCAAGAGCCAGAGCCAGAGCCAGAGCCAAGAGCCAGAGCTAGAAAGCTGAAGAGCTCCAAGAGCCAAGGGATAAGATGGTGTACTGAGCCTAATGTTCCTGTATAAAACATTGGAGTTAAGTGTAGGCACTTGTAAAAGAACTATTGTCATAATCCCAGAGAGCCTAATCGAGTTGATTAGAGCTCAAGGAGACGTAGCCCAAGATATCAGGGTGAACTCCATATTATCTTGTTGTCTTATGTGTTTGTTTTTACTGCTGCTCTAACTACTGTTATATGCATTTGTATATCAGTTTAAGTATCTTCCCATATCAGCGCAAACAACATATTTTAAAGTAAATAACTAGTTGAAAACAAATACAAGCATACACCCATATTTTCAAGCATTTCTTATTTCCGCATTGATTAATCATTAAGACTTGGGAAAATTAGAAGCTTTGGAAGTGGGAGAGGTTCTTGTAAGTTAGACAAGAAGCCTAAGAGCCCCATTTTCAGATCAACAGTGTAGAGCTTTCACATCTCCTATGATAGTGTAGAGCCTTCTCCATTAGGGTAGCGTTGACTCTTAGGATCTCTCCTCCCACCAAAACCCAAAGACAAGTGGAGAGGAAGAGATCACAAGAAGAGTGTGTGTACAAATGAGTAGCAAGCCACCTCTTTTTATACTAAAACATTGAGCACAAGTGGGGGCAATTTGGTTGCTGGCCGACCTTGACGAATTGTCCCATAACACAAATAAATTCATATCTCCATGAATACATGTCGGAATCGGATGGTCTTTTGATCAATCCTACACTTCTCGACAAGAGGAATCCAAAAAAAAATATGAGTTGCCATGAATAAGTAGACCCACATGTAGTTTGGCCCTAGTTACCAATTTTAACACTCCCTCTCAACTAGGGAGAACTCCATTTGCTAATCCATCTGCCAGACTGTACCATCTTTGCCATAAGTGCCCTGCACTGCTCTACTCTGCTGAACTAAGAAGAAGAAGAAGTGATCGAGAATGTATCATACCATCTTCGACTGACCCAAATTCAGTCCCATATAAAAGAGAGTGTCTCATACCACTCTTACTGATCCGAAATCAGTTCCAAATAAAGAGAGTGTATCATACCACTCTTACTGATCCGAAATTAGTTCCAAATAAAGAGAGTGTATCATACCACACTTACTGACTTGAAGTCAGTTCCAATTGATCCTAGATCAATATCATCCTAGCATAGGGAGTACGGTAGTAACACGATGCGTCCATCGGTACTACTATGCTCCCAAATAAAGAGAGTGTATCATACCACACTTACTGACTTGAAGTTAGTTCCAATTGATCCTAGATCAATATAATCCTAGCATAGGGAGTACGGTAGTAACACGATGCGTCCATCGGTACTATTATGGTCCCTATCCTCATTTCCCTGCTCATTGGCCAGATGAGAGGTACTTCCCATGAGTCCCAGACTGCATGGGTAGGATGTCTCGACAGAAGAAGGATGAACCATTCATTCTGCCTACATGTCGCCAGGTGTATCCTAGGGGAAGGCTAAACCACTCACCTTGTACACAAGAAGTCACTAGGGGAAGGCTGGACCACTCACTCTATGACTGTGTCTCGGTAGGAGAAGAATGAACCACTCATCCTGACTACATAGCAGACCACTAGGGGAAGGCTGAACCACTCACCCTATGGTTGCTCATCGCTCCAAGATGTACCCCCAAGCCCTCGGAGCTCCTAGAGCTCATTGTCCATATCATATAGGACCCTTAGGAGAGAGTCTCTCCACGACTCCTAGTCATTCTCGGAAAGTCACAAATTTGACCTTTCCCAGGGGCTTCGATAGAATGTCGGCAACCTGCACATCAGTCCCAATGCGATGGAGCCTTCTTGCTCCTCGATGTACCATATCCCAAATAAAGTGGTACCTAATGTTTATATGCTTGGAGCGATCATAGAACACAAGATTTCTCAACAATCGAATCCCCCTTTGGTTGTCACAGAAGATCACGATGGTATTCAACACGTCCAAATAGCTCACTGAATAGCTTCCACAACCAGACAGTTTCACAAGAGGCCATACTCACTGCTATGTATCTGACCTCAGCGGTGCTCAAAGCCACCGACTTCTGCTCATCCAGGATATCGAAGCAGAACCCAAAGAGAACCAGCACCTAAAAGTGCTCTTTCGATTCTCCACACTACCTGCTCAATCAACATTCGAATAATCATGCAACTTCACATTTCCGATAGTGTATCTCAATCCATGGGAGATTGTGCCCCAAAGATATCTCAAAAGATTCTTGGCACCAATCCAGTGAGGCTCATTCATTTATGAGCTCAACCTGCTAATTGCAAAAGATATATCCGGACGAGAGTTCACCAAGAACATCAATGCTAATATGAGTTTATGAAACTCAGAGGCATTTCCCAAATCAGGTCCGACATCACTACCACATAAGTTCTGAAAGTTAGGCTTCATCGAGGTAGTCATGGGTTTGCAGTTCACCATTCCAAATCTAGAATCCAACTCCCTCTTATTTTTGCAAATGAGAGGGTCTGCACCTGTCAGAAAGAGATCTTCCTCCTAAGGTGCCAGTATGAGAGGTCTATCATCCACAACCTTCAAGCAATGGTTTGGATCGGTTTCACTCTTAGTGAATCTCAACTTCATCAGACAACTATCAATCCTCTCATATCAAGCCCAGGGTGTTAGTTTTAAATCATAGAGAGCTTTGTTCAACCTCCATACATGAGATTCCTAATCATGAATCTCAAACCCGTCGGGTTGTTCCAAACCTGTGGACTTGCGACATCAGGGGAATTGTCCCCATGTAAAATTTTTCGTTCGGTACATCTCGGACATGTACCTTCACGCTCTTCTTGAATTCAGGCATCCCTGTCACCATCTAACTCACATCGGGTAGGGCCCCATAATAAGTGCTATAGAAGAGATGTGTCAACTGACATGGTCCTCAATGGATTTCCTGCAACTTGATACAAATTGCCAACCCTGAACCCATGAGTAAAAGCATCTTTGAAAATTCCATTTTCAAACACGTACCTTTCCATTGATGAATGCCACCTTGAAACCTTTGACTTCCATTGCTAAAATGGACACCAAGTTCTACATAAAGAACTTCTTGTAAATGAATTGTGTTACCCTCATTCAATTGAGGGGTAACATTCCCTACACCCTTTTCGGGATAGATGGCATTGACTCCAGGTATAATCCCCACGATTGTTTCCATCTCTACCAAATTAGAGAGAGCTTCCTTCTATCCGATGAAGTGCTTTGAAGCACTATTATGAATAACCCAGATTCCCAAAGAGTTTGGAGGAGAAGTTGTGGAGAGGGCCAAAATAAGATAATAATTCTTTAGCTTGTCAGAAACATCATTTAATTCTTCATACCTGGAGTTCCTTGCTTTCTTTGTAGAGTCGGCCATTTCCTTGATGACCTGCATTACTTGTCATTCCTCCGATCATTGAAGATGTCCTAGGAATGATTGTTATCATCATCAAGTGACGTGTCCCTACCATTCAGACACTCCTTTGCATAATGGACGAACTTATTGCAAGCAAGGCGTCTGCCTTTCCTTCCACCCTTAGATCCGAACTTCCCATTGAAGTGACCTTTAGGTAGGACACCAAACGCTTTTGTTGCGCCACTCTGATAATCTTCTCTGCTTCGACTTCACCCTTGGTGAATTTGAAGTGGGATGAGGAACCCATTGAGCCTTTTGACCTTGTCCAACTGTCTTCGGTGATTGCTCTTTCACTCTTGCTTGGGCTTTGTCTTCATCTCACCTCTGATACCATGTTAAATTTAAGGTATGTTCTATGCTGATAGCAAATTTAGTTCAATTTTCATATTAGCTCAATATCAATTCTAGATTAGCAATCACATTTAGCATGATAGTAAAATGCAGATAGAACATAAACATAAATTGCAAGAGACAAGCCAAGACAAGAGGACATAAGATGTGGTGCCAACCAGGGACAAACCCCAATGTGGGGAAACCCTTGATCAATTCTTCTTATATGTTCTTCAATAGTTCAACAGAGAGAGATAGTACATATACATCAGAAGTCAACATTTTGACTTATCTAAATAAGAGTAGAGATCTTGTCTAAGAAGATGACACATGACGTAGTTGATCTGAGCACAGGTGATTCCATCACCTTGCTGTACCTATCACTATGATGCACCATGGTGCACCATCACTGAGTTGTACCTCATCATGGTGTACCCAACGTGCTACTCTTCATCATCATGTTGCACTATGCATCATTGTGCTGCTCCCATCACTGAGCCGCACCCAATCTTTACACTGCACTACACTATTGTCTCTGACACCATGTTGCATCTAAACATGTAGCTGCATCCATCTGCAACATCTAAACATGTTGCATCCAACCATTAAGCTGCATCTTCCAGAATGCTGTCCTCCTCTTGTAGTCAAGGAGGGACACCACTTCTGCCATGCTGCCAAGACTGATATAACCGCCTTAGCTGTTGGCTATGGCCTACGGCCTAGCCCAACAACAAGTTAACGCTGTTAAGCTATAATCCCACAGTCCTAGGAACAATTTCACTCACAATGTTGTCATCAACATGTGGCCACTGAAATACAACGCTGATCCTTCAAGACTCTATATGTTGTTAGAGGTTCTTTTCATCAGCGGATTGAGGTTTCTCATTGTTGTAGCAGTTCCGCTAGCCAGCATAGTAGAACTCTTCTTAACTGCTTGTGACAACCCTCCTAACAACTCTTCTTAATCTAACAATCCTCCTAAACAGTCCTCCTTATGGATTGCGTATAGGGCATCAACATGATACATAAGACTGTGGTTTACTGCGGCTAGGGAAGACTTGAGACTGAACCATTTAGGCAACATATTGTAGCTCTAGAAATCCCCTAGGACTGTGGTCAAATCTTGTCATTTATTGCGGCTAGGGTAAGACTGTAGTCCTCTCATTAGGACTGCGGCTAGGGCTAGTACAGACAACAGTTAGGGCACATGAAAGCCCTCCTCAACCTGCAGTCTAGAACAATGTATAAGGGCTAGATAAGGCAACGTGTAGATCTGCGTTTCTTCACCATGACTGCATTTAGGTCCTAGGGCATCCATCTAGGGTAGAGACCCTTTTCTAGGCTACCTTGAGGGCTTACACCACTGCCCTTCTTCACTGCGTATTAGACCTATGTTAGGGCTTCTCCATAGGGTAGTGTTAAGGCTTCTTGAGGTTGAGAAAAGGGCTATCCTCCATGACAATGTAGAGCTTTCCCATCTCCTATGATAGCATAGAGCCTTCTCCATTAGGGCAACGTTGACTCTTAGGATCTCTCCTCCCACCAAAACCCAAAGACAAGTGGAGAGGAAGAGATCACAATAAGAGTGTGTACAAATGATTAGCAAGCCACCTCTTCTTTTACTAAAACGTTGAGCGCAAGTGGGGGCAATTTGGTTGCTGGCCGACCTTGACAAATTGTCCCATAACACAAATAAATTCATATCTCCACGAATACATGTCGGAATCGGATGATCTTTAGATCAATCCTACACCTCTTGACAAGAGGAATCCAAGAAAAATATCAACTGCCATGAATAAGTAGACCCACATCGAGTTTGGCCCTAATTGCCAATTTTAACAAACCCTGAAAAAGAGAGAGAGAGAGAGAGGGCCAAAACTTTGATCTTGTTCTTCTTTTCCTTCTTCCTCTTTTTCCAGCTTCAATCTTGTGGAGGTCGAACTTGCTTGAGTGAGTCCCCAAATGAAGTCGAATTCCTTCTTATTTGTAGGCTTGTGAGGGGTATGAATTGCTATCTTGAGGCCGACTTGTCCCTTCATGTAGGCCGACTTGATCTTTGTGTCATGACGAGGTCTTGGAGGGTCTTTTGACTTTATTTTGACTAAATAATTTTTCTTCACAATATGTAACATGCCCAAATGGATCTTCAATACATGACAATGACTCAATTGACTTTATGACAAACCTGGAAGCACTCAATGGGTGCTGGACCTAAAAATAAGTTTCCCTTGAGCATGAAACCCATGCCTCAAGAACACAAATAATAAATTTATTTTTCTCTTTTCATTAAATACATAAAATCACGTTTACATATGTTATTATGAAGACTGAACCTAGTTACATATTTCAACACTCCCTCTTAACAAGGGAGGTATTCATAATCCATACAAGGTACCTGGACATTCTCAATATGAAGAATTCTCATAAGAAGAGACGGATTGGTAACCCATCTCTATAGCATCATATCATCCAACATTGTCACATAGCAAGGCCTTGACTAACTGCTCTATCTCTCCACAAGATCAAAGCACAATGGTGGCGAGATCAATGATTTATAGACACCCTCATCATTGTCTCTCTTAGAACATACCCCACTTGGGCTCTCTTAGAGTATGTTCCACCAGGACTATTCCTATTTTGGATTCCCAGTCCTCAAAGAATATTGGTCCTCTATGACTACTCTTGTCTTGGATACGCTATCACATCCTTAAAGAGTATCGGATGCCAGATGCTTACCCAATCCTCCATTCTATCTTCCTAAGTGAAGACAAGAATGATGTGTCTATCTCTCCCTCTTAACTAGGGAGGATATACCCATTCCAATGAAGGAATGTACCCATTCCTATAAAAAGAATGCACCCAAGCTCCCTCTTAATCAGGGACTTGACCAAGCTCCCTCTTGATCAGGGACTCGCTTCCAACAACTCTTTAGGTGGAGATCATGGGACAAACAACTGCTTGTAGGACTCCTTCCTTCGATGTCATGGGTATCTTCTTTGTTATGGAGCCTACATCTTTTGGGACTTCTTTGTAGGGCATCGACCGTCCATCACTTTCATTCATGAATCATTTCAGTCATGTCGTTCTTTCTTTCATCGGAAAGTGATCCATTAGTCCATATCTGGCCTTTCCTTCATACCTTGCTACCTTCTTCACATCATGTTTCCTTCAGGATCTTTCATCCTACCACATGGGTATTAGTTGTAGATGACATCTACAACTCTTCCTTTGGTAGCCCTGCATTAGCCCATCCAGATATTGTTCAAAAATCAAGAATGAAGTTTAAATCAAACTTACCTTTGTGATGGTCTTTTCATCATGACATCTGCTTGTTGTCACATCAACATCCTTCATACATATTGACACATCGCATAGATATACAATCTCAAGGGTCTCCTTCTTTTTCATATTGCATCAGAGTCTTCATACCTTTTCCATGGAGATGTTACAATCAGTCCTTCTAGTCATCAGATGTTGATTTCCTTTTCTATGTGACCATAGTTGCATCGTTCACGATCTCTCCTTACTTTCTTCACATATTTCTTCTCAGGAACTTCCATTCATAGTTCCTTCATTTTTGTCAACCACCTCATATTCCATATGAGGACTTATTATGTTGATTTCATCTAGTCAATATGTGAACCATACCTTTATCCCTTTGAAAGGAGGAGATCCCTTTTTCATGAGGTGGAGCTTTTATCCATGCTATCCGCAACTATATGACATGACTCAATTTTATCAAATACAAGCATACATACCTCATCTCTTCCTTTTAGTCATCTAGACTTCCTTCGACAACCTTTTCCATGATTGAAAGTACTTCAATCATCTTGAATTGCTTCACTTCTTCGTCATCATACCATAATGCCATGAATCCCATATAAGGTGGAATTCTCAGCAAGACACTTGCTTCTTCCAATAGGTGAATCTTCCGATGAAGATTCCAACAGAGGATCCTAATCATCCTTATCCTGCAAATGCTTCATTTTGAATTATGTATGATGTTCTCTATCCTAGATGACTTTCTTCTTCCCATTAATACTACTTATGCTTCTACTAAGGTTACTGAGAGCTACATCCTTCTATAGGTGACTGCTATAGACTTCTATTTTAGCAATCTTTCATGCTTCTTTATGATGATGTCACGATCTCTTGCTTTCAATCATATGCTTCTATGATGCCATCTCCTTATATGATGCATCTTATCGTGTTTCTAATGATTCTTTTCACGATAACTATACTTTACAATAGAAAACTTGAAACAAAAACTTGAAAAGCACTAGGTGAGGAAGACTATCTCAATCATAATAGTGATCTTTTACTTCCTCCTTCTTGGATCTATTCTTTTTAGCTTCTTCCACTTCTTCAGTGATATGGGCTTCTTCCCTTTCTCTTTTGTTGTTGTCCTTCTTGAGCTTTGGACAATCTCTCTTATAGAGCCCATATTTATGATAGCCATAGCATTGAACCTTTGACATGTTCTTCTTTTTTTTTGCCCCAAGAACCAAGCTTCCCAAACTTCCCTTTTTCTTCTAGGCATGGTAGAAAAAGTTTGAGCTTGCTCGCTTGATCCTACATTGATTTTTGACTTCAGCCTGATTTCTTTGATTTTGCACAATGACCATAGTTCATTGAATGGAATAGCTTCCTTCTCCTCATAGATGCTTGATGTGAAGTTGCCTGATTCCTCTCCTAGTGCATTGAGCACTATGGTAGTCATTTCCTTGTTAGAGATTATTTCTCCCAGCTCTTGGAGTTGGTCTTCTTATTTCTGACACCCTCATAAAGTATGAGGCCATTCCTTCTTCTTTTGAAATCTTCATCTTATAGAGCTTGAGCTTCTTCTTTCAGCGGTTCGACAATTAAACCCTTAACATGACCAACGACGTCATTTTCTATGAGGATCATATCTATCCTCTTCTTCCATGCAAGAACATTTTGATGACCCAACCAATTTGTTGCTTTCCTTGCAAAATGAAGTCATTTTGATAGATAAATATAGATATAAAGATACTTACTTGTCAAGTGAAGATACACCTAGATGATGAAATCTTCAACTTGATGCCTTCTTGATTTTGATGATGATGTAGATAATAGAAGATGTCTTCTTGGTGAAGATATCTTCTTTCAAAAGTGATCCTTGGCTCACAGGGATATCACATTGATTCCTTGATGATGAAAATGCTTTTTCCTACTTTTCTTCCTTCAAGTCAACGTTAGTCAAACTTTGTTTCACAACCTCAAATTTTCGGTCCTTCTTCATAATTTTAGCTTATTGTAGGAGGTTTTGCAATTTCGACCTTTTCTACAGAAACCCTAGGTCACATGTGTGGCTGGAATATGGATAGATTTGCCTCCTTTTGACTTCTCTTGACCTTGACTCCTCTTGACAATTCAACTTGCTAAATAGTCCTCCTTTGACCCAAACTTTGGTTCCTTTGAGTGACTACAATTTTCGGCTTTCATCGCTGCAAATGATGCCTTAACCTTCGCACATGTTGAGGAGAATTAGCCTAAAACAGATCATAAAATGCTTCACTCTTTTTTATTCTTCCTTTGTTGGGTATTAGATTCCTTTCTCTTCCTTGATCAAACTCTTCTTGATGATCGATGCTCATGATGTGTCCAAGATAATTTCTTCATACTTTGGCCCTTGGGTATCCTTCTTTGTGCTGCCCTTCCTTGATGTAGTCATCAACCACGTCTACAAATTAGTAACATACAACATATTGAGTCTCATGATTCATCAATCTTAAAGTTTCAAGCTTTCAAAATTCAATATATAACATTTATTATCATTGACCACCAAAGTTGTATTTGTAAGCTAAGTGTAACCGTTACAACAAAGAATATCTAACATGAAATGAAATGTTATAAAATGAAATGAAATGAAACAACTTTCAACTTTCACGAAGCATCATATTCATAATTCATTACCAATGAGTTATAATTGCTAACTTTAAACTTCAAACTTAAATTTTCATAGATTGTTTACAAAAATTATCTTAATAAATATGAAAGAGTCAATAGTTATAAAAACTACTAGAAACTAGAAAAGACAAGTAAATCTATTATCTATTGCTAATGCTTGGGCCTCTCGCTGCCACGAGAAATGTCTAATTTTTGAGTCTTGTTGGAAAATCAAGACCTTTGTCATTAATATCAGCCTCTAAACATTAACATAAGATAGAAAAAACATCGCATGTCAAGTCAAGATTTTGTTTGAGTGATGGGTACATTTTTTGTAGGGTAATGATAGAGGGGTTCGACAACCAATGTCACTAACATCAAGGCGCATAAAGGGATTGGTGCTCTTGATTAAATACGATTTCCAGAGCCTAATACATGACAAAATCCAATAAAAACATTGCAATCCCCCCAATCTTGAAACCCTGAAAAAATGATAAGTTTGTTGGATTTTGAATGAGATCTAAAATTCTACTTTTTCCATATGAAATCCAATGAGGTCGGAACCACTCTCAAACATCTTGAGTCATTTCATAGTAGTGTTAAAAATTTAAGTAAAATGATGAAAATGAAGATTAAGGAGAATGTCACTTTTACTTTGTGCTCTGGGAGCGGGTTCGAGGGGGGGAGCCGCTTCTCCAGAACCCTGATTTGAGCACACGATTGAGCTGGAGCTGGGGTTATAGGCAATTATCACCACTCCTTATAGGGATCCCAAGGCCTACAATTATGAGATTGAGCGTGCCATTAAGGAGTTGTTGGCGTTGGGGCACATTAGGCCAAGCTCTAATCACTTTGCTTCATCAGCGGTTTTGGTGAAGAAGAAGAATTGGACTTTGCGCATGTGCATTGACTATAGAGCGCTCAACAAGAAGCCTTTGAAGAAATGCTACCCCATTCCGCGCATTGACGAGTTGATGGATGAGCTTAGAGGAGCCAAGTACTTTTCTAAGATAGACTTGCACTCGGTGTATGTAATGACCCATCAAATTACAGGGAACACAAGAACATTCGCAAGCATACAAGGCATGCATATGCATGAACCACATGTATTGCACTTGTATACATACTGGCTAATATGGAAAATGTCTAAGTTTAGGTTGATGAATCAATCATCAAAATAAATCCCTAACTCACCAGAATATAATAAATATATCAAGTAGGGCCTTGATATGTGTACCACTCTTATATTATATATATATAATATATATATATATATATCCTTTAAATAAAAAAACATATATATAATGAATATACTAAATTATAAATTAAATTTATTTAAATGATAATTTGATTTATTTAAAATAAATCTTTTACATCTTAAAATAAAGAAATTGTTTAAACCTATAAATAAAACAAATTAATTAAATTAGAAATATGATAAATTAAAATATTACTAATTCCTAAATAAAGGAAACATTCAACGCTTCATTTAAAAGAAGGATATAACCGCCTCTACCCAAAATAAGTAAGAGTCAGTGGAAGGGAGGAGGAGACTGACAACAGGTGGTTGGAAGGAGGTGCACTTAAACATGGAAGGGAACAAAGGGGGACTGAAGGAGGTACGATTTTTGATTGTGGGAAATTTTGAGAGACACAAAACAAGAAGTTCTAATAGAGCCGCATAAGAGATTGAGCCTGATTGTTCTTGGAATTCTAGGCACAGGGACTGGAGGATTTGACTTCTGGATCTGGGGACCGTATAGGTAGACCCTAGATAGACTGGGAGGTTAAAGGCGGTTTGGTAGCTGCAGCAGTGGGAATATCCACTGTCCAAAATATCTTCAATTGATTCCAGGTATTCTTCTACAATTTCAATTAACAAATCCCAGTTATTGTTTGATTTCAATTTCACATTAGAAAGTCACAAATTGTTTGGTTAGAATCTGGCCACTAAATTCACAAATTGCTTGGTTGAAATTTAGGGCACTAAATTTTGGTATCAGAGCCCAGTTCCACTCTCAAACCTCGCCATAACTTTAACAACTCTATTTTAATGATTTATATAATTTTGTTCTATAGGATGTGAGCTAGTTCTCAACTGTCAATCGATTGTGGGCAAATTTAGAATGAATTTCCGTTACTTGTAAGCACTTAGAAGCTGTCAAATTTCACATAGTTTGGAATTGACGGATACATGGCTGTTTTGCTAATGGCCTTGCATAAGTATGAGGGTTGAATAAAATTCACCGTGTCACTTCATAGTTTGAGATAGCCGAGATAAATATACCTGAGCATCCAATTATAGTATAGGGTCATATGGTTTCGCTGACGATGATTCTTTTCAGTCAATTTTTTTGAAGAAAGCATTAGATTTTAAGGTTTAGACAATTTCACGGCACTGTAGATTACTGTGAGTCATGCACTATGTGACACCTTGTTGTTGACTCACGTCGTTATAAAATTGGGGGTAAAATGATCTACCCTTTTTAATCTTTTATTGGTGATAAGCAGTTCTCTGCAGCTTATCGTGAGCCTTATGTTTCACGAAAACCCCTAGTTGAATCACGACCATTATAAAATTGGGGTAACATGGAAAAAACATTTAATTTAGTGTTGTTAGATAGTTCCATGTCCTTGTAGAACATCGCGAGCCAAATACTTTGTAAAAGCCTTTAAACCCCAAAGTGATGACCGTTATAAAATTTAAGGGTAAAATAGCCTTCAACGTGGTGGTTTGAGGGATGTTTGAATCATCGTATCACGAGTTTGATTCCTTGTCTTTTCAACTACTATGTGATATAAGCTCTAGTGCAATGTCGAACACAATGTTTACGACGAGCTGCCCTCATGTATTAATCTTAAAGGCAACATCTATTCCTGTACAAATGTATTCTCAGTAACGCTGAGAGTTTTGGCATTGCATATTTTACAAGGGCAACTATTCCCTGTTTGTAATGATAATATATTTTAAATATACTTTGTTATGCCAGCCTTTGTTTTATTGTTTCACGAAACGACTATTTTAATTAGTGTATGAATTTAGGATGGTTCACGAGGAAATTATGATAAGGAGAGATAAATTTGCTATGAACTCCCTCAATTTTAATATGCTGGTCATTATATCCTCCTTCCACGTGCTTTATATTGATACTTGAATCTGCGCGCTTGAGCTCCATTACTGTTCAATTCTTCTCATCATAGGCATAACTTTACCATGTATTTATGTTTGCCAACTTTATTATCCGGCACGTGTGGCACAAAGGAAAGCAATGAGACTTTAGACAATCGTATTCACATGAAGTATAATGCATAGGATAAAGTTATCATGGATAATTATAATACAAAGCGAAGTTTTCTATTGCATAAATATAACCCTCTCATTACAGGTGTGCATATGATGATTCAATTAAACAAAGGTAAGGCTACATAGAAATAATTATTTAAATAAAATGTCAAAAGTGTAACCTTAATAAATGAATGAATGAGTTATTTAGATAATACCAACTCTCACGAATATGTACAACATAAAATATGATGCTAATATCTTTACTTTTATGTAACTACCTTATCCATTTTGAGCTTAAATAATATAGTATTGCTGAAAATGGTTTTGTAAATGGATGAATTCATGAATATAAAATACATGTAAAAGAAATATTTTACATAATCATTCTTAACATTTAATTGTATTACGTGTATAATTTTTGAAAGTATTGTGATTCCTAAATCAACATTAGAATTAGGTATTTGAGATCTTCTCTAGGAAATGATGCCAATTGATTGATGACTGCACTCTTGCGCTTCATTATTTTTCCCTACGGTTATGACATAGACTATTAGTAATCGTAGGCTTGGCACATTCAAATATCATTTCTTTTTCCTTTAATTATGAAGGGAGATGCTAGCTCTTTGACGTTAGTCGGTGTGCAATATTACATTAAGATTAAAGACAACGAAGAAATAATTGAACTAAATATAAATAATGAGAATAATTTAATTTATAAATATGTGAGATATTACATTAATGTTTATTAAAGTTTAGTTATTGGGTAACATTCATCTCTATAAATATGTAAAATTTAAATTAATAAAAATAATTAATTGTTTCTTTTCTGATTTAAAAGAAAATATAATAACGTTTTTAGTAAAATATCATAAAACATAACATAATTAAGAATTAATAATTGGTTACAAATCATTGACATATATATGTGTTTTACAATTAGGAGCGGTTGAGATTTGAAAATTCAAACATAAATATTTTTGTAAGATAAGATAAGATAAAATTAATTAAAAATATGGTTATTAAAAATAAAAATATATATATATATATCACACTCGTTTTACTTGGTTTTAAGGGTGTGTCCATAACCGCATTTAGGACTAGAAAATGCTAAGCAAATATTGCGAAGTGATATTAGGGTCTACCTCAGTACCAGTAAGACATACTTGCAAGTAATAATAGTAGAAAACTATACCCGTATGTGAGCTTGAATTTACAAAAATTATATTTATTAAATCTAAATTGTACCTCAGATTTTTATAAATCTTATTATGTATCCAGAAAAGCTACGATGGTAAAGACATATCAACGATGGCGATGCCATTGGGTAGCATCACTATTGTTAATGCCACCACCATCGTCATCACCATCACCATTGCCATTGCCATCACCATCACCATCACGATCGCCACCACCGAGACCATCATCAACACCAATTGCTTAAGCACTTGAGCTAACCGCTATAATGTGCTCATTGGAAAGCATCATGGAAACATTAAAAGGTCTGCCAATGACCAACACCAAGGAAGAACAACCTCGCCTTGAGGAAAGAAACCTAGAGGAGTCTAAATGTTTTGATTGTAGACAACTGAAGGAAGATATTTCTAGGGAACTCCAAAAGATTAAACTCCTAAAATTTTTCAGGAGGGTGAGCTGGAGAATGTGTTGAAACATGGCTAGAAGGAATGACAAGGTGTTTCGCACTAAGAGAATATTCTTCCATCTCTAAGACAAAGATTGCTATATTTTAGCTTTTAGGGAAAGGGCTTTGATTTGGTGGGGAAACCTAGAAAAGCAATTACATCTCACTCCGAACAATGTTTCTTTGTTTGAGGAAATATTTTGCGCTAAATACTTACCACCTTATTTCCAAGAGCAGTGAGCCAAGGCTTTCCATAGGTTAGTCCAAGGTAATAAGACACTGGAAGAATATGAGATAAGGTTTATGGAGCTTGTGAAATATGTTCCTCACCTAGATACTGGCGAATGTCAAGTTGAGTGTTTTGTAGATGAATTAAATCTTTGAATCAGAGCCATGTTTAGAATCTGGAAGCCATCATAAGTAGCAGAGGTAGTTGAATGTGCCCGTTATGCAGAGGAACATTTGGAGATAAAACGAGATGTCAGACTGACAGGACCCTCACAACCAAGATTTCCAAGGAAAACTTTTTGGAACTTCTTCAGGGTGAGTAGCTGGAGACCACCTCCCTATGGTAATAGATTTACTCCAAGAGGAGTAGGAGCAAGAGCTTGTAGAAATTCTCACTGTAGATTAACGTGATTATGCAATGTAACTAAAGAAAAATACTTAATCTACTTCTACAATCAAACTTGTGGAAGTTGAATCAATTTGAGCAAGATCTAGCAGAACACATATAACAGAGAAGAAGAATCAATACACATGAAACACAGAAGAATACTCTGGAGAAAGCCTTAGCTAGAAACCCCCTATCTGTATTATCATACAAGTGAAAATATCTCAGGATTACACACAGCTTTAGCTCTCAGTACAATCCCTCAATATTCTCATAGACAAACTAGACAACTCATATGCCTTCTCCTCTGCCCTCCAAGCCTCCTATTTCCTTGAGCTGTTTTCTCTAGGTGTTCCGGCTATAACCTTGTGTGACACTGATCTCACAGAATGCTCCAAAACACTATAAAACTGCGCAAATCTCAAGGAAAATAAACTCTTTTTGCATGCAAGAGATTTTCTTATAGGAAAATTCTTGCAACTGATAGTACACTGTCCCTGCCTTTAATCTTAACTGGGTCTTTGTTTGAACTGACATGCATGAGTTATTTATGAGAGAATATTCAACGATCTGGAGTACACTAGTTTCATGCATGCATGCATTAACTGATTGAACTCACAATTTGTTTCTCAAACTGTTTGGAACTAATTTAACTGGACTTAACTTAGTTAACTGAGCTAACTAATTACAACTCAAATACAACTCATCCTTATCTCCTTAATTAAGGGATAACTTCCTCAATCAAAGGGATAACTGTTGCATGACTGCTCAAAAAATTCTAGCTTGAATTTCTCTAACTAATTAACTCAAGCTAAATTAATTAATTATTTTCCAAGCAGCTGGTGAGACTAAATTCGAATTTTAATTCTCAATTTTAATTCAAGGACATTAAAATTGGAATATTCTTGTTGCCACATTTCAACAGAGCTCCCATGACAGTTAATACTATAGCTGCTGAATCGTCAAACACAAGTCAATGGAAATCTCAAGGAACTACTAATAGAAGAAGAAGCACGACAAGACGTAGCAAAAAAGGATGAAGCTCTTTTTCTAGAAACTCATAATCTAACTCAAGGGGATCACCCCAAGTTAGTTGTTGGGGATGTGGAGGACCGCATTTGCAACGTAATTGTTCGGAAACCTCATCAAGTATAATGCATAGAATAGGAAAAGAGCTATCATCAAATACCCAAAGCAATCATAGAATTCATGTAGTAGTCAACAACAACCAGGCAAAACATCAATCCATTGTAGTGGAATCCTCAAGTACTATTAACGGTATAAAACTCAAAATCTTATTTGATATTGGTGAGATTGATAGTTTCATTTCATCATATGCATTAAATAAATGTGGGTTGGCAACCTGCAAGCAAAACGATTTCAGACAGGTGGAAATGGCTTTAAGAGAACTTCAATCCATAGATTTAAGTGTTGAGGAATGCAAAGTTGATCTAGGGATATATTCGACTAAATTAAAAGTTTATGTCAGAACCCTAGGAACTTACGACATCATGGGGATGGATTGGTTAGAAGCTCATCAAGCTTGGGTAGACTGTTATGGGAAAAGAATTCTCTGCATAAATGATGAAGGAGAGACGATCCAAATCCAGGGTATTAAGAGGAAGGTATCTTTACGCTTCATCTCAGAAATGCAAATGAAGTGTTGTTTAAGGAATGGATGTCCGGTATACACAGTTCAGGAAGTAAGTAAGGAGAAAAAAACTGTCCTTATTCAGTGTGATCTCAATTTTCGGATGTTTTTCCAAAGGAACTACTATGATCACCTCCTGAAAGGAAGCTTGATCTTATAATAGAATTGAAACCTGGTACAAAACCAATCTCTAAAACACCCTACATAATGACGAATCTTGAACTTCAAGAATTACAAATCCAGCTGAAGGAACTACTGGATACAGGACACATTCGACCTAGTATCTTGCCTTGGGGTGCACCTGTAATTTTTGTCAAGAAGAAGGATGGTTCCTTGCGGCTATGCATAGATTATCAAGACTTAAATCGAGCTACAGTAAATAATCGGTATCCAATGCCTTGAATTGATGACATCTACGACCAAATGAAGAGAGCTTCTGTCTTTTCAAAACTTAATCTACGATCCGGTTATCATCAATTAAGAATTAAGGAAAGCGATATCTCTAAGACTGCATTTCGAACACACTTCAGGCATTATGAGTTCACAATGGTATCATTTGGGTTGACCAATGCACCAACAATATTCATGATCCTTATGAATAGTGTTTTCGCAAATATCTCGACCAATTTGTACAAGTTTTCTTAGATAATATTCTCATCTACTCCAAAAATGAGAAAGAGCATGAAGAACATTTGCGAATAGGATTATCTTGCCTTAGGGAACATCGGTTATATGGAAATTTATCCAACTGTTCCTTCTTTTAGAAGCAGATTCATTACTTGGGTCATATTATATCTGGTGAATGGATCTCAGTAGATCCTCAGAAGGTAAAAGCAATCATGTAGTGGCCAATACCGAAAAAATGCGCATGAAGTGTGAAGATTTATGGGTTTAGCTGGCTACTATCGAAGGTTTGTAGAAGGATTCTCGAAAATTGCAAATCCTATCACAACTCTCCAGCGTAAAGGAGTTAGGTATGAGTGGATCGAGGAATGTCACAGAGCATTCTCTAAACTTAAAAGGTTGTTGACCAGTGCACCAATCTTGCAAGTACCTAATATGGATAAAGACTTTACCATATGTACTAATGCATCCAGGCAAGAATTAGGTGCAGTATTAATGCAAGATAGCGGGGTAATAACGTATGCTTCAAGGAAGTTAAAGCTTCATGAAAAACTCTATGCCATGCATGATTTAGAGTTAGCCGTTGTAGTGCTAGCTTTAAAGATATGGAGACACTATCTAGTAGGGAGAAGCTTTATGCTCAAAAGCGACCACCAAAGTTTAGAATATTTGTTTACCCAAAGAGACTTAAATGCTAGGCAAAGATGATAGAGTGAATTCTTAAGTTAGTATGACTTTCAAATTTCATATATTAAAGGAAAATATAATGTAGTGGCAGATGCTTTAAGTAGAAGACCACAGATATTTTCCCTCATACCTATCAAGGTAGGCTTAAGGAAGCGAATACTAGAACATCTCTTGAGAGACGGTATTTAAAAGTGAGGTCTAGGCTTGATAGTAAAAATCCAAAAGAACTTAAGTTTGAGGGGTATGAACTAGAACATGATGGAATTTTGTGATTCCATGAAAGGATGTACATACCTGATAGGGGGGGTCTTCGAAATACCATTCTTAAGGAAGCCCACAGAGCATTTTATTGTCCAGATCTTGGTGTAAAGAAAATGTATGCTGATACGAAGAAACTCTTCTTTTGGGCAGCCATGAAATGCGACATTGTCCAATTCGTTGCAAAATGTCTTGAATGTCAGCAAGTGAAGGCTGGCCATTGTCACCCAACAGGTCTTCTGCAACCTCATGGCATTCCTATGACCAAATGGGAGATAATTTCTATGGACTTTATTATCGGGCTACCCCTTACTCCACAAAGGCATAATGCCATTCTGGTTGTGGTGGATAAATTAACGAAAAACGCCCATTTTATTTCCATAAGAGATACTTACGAGGTTGCTGACATAGCTCGGGTATTTATAAATGAAATTATCTGATTTCATGGAGTACCTAAAAACATCATATTAGATAGAGATTCACAATTTACTTCAAGATTTTGGACTTGTATGCAGTCAACGTTAGGAACTTAATTAAATTTAAGTACAACTTATCATCCCGAGACTGATAGACAAATAGAAAGAGTAAACCAATTACTAGAAGACATGCTCAGAATGTACGTTATGGATCAGCTAACACACTGAGACAAATACTTTTCTTTAGTTGAGTTTGCATACAATAGTAGTTACCACAGTTCAATCGGGATGCCTCCATTTGAAGCATTGTACGACAGACCTTGCAGAACACTGTTAAGTTGGGATAGATTAGAGAATTGAGTAATAGTGGAGCCATAATTAATTCAAGAGATGGATGAACAAATAAAACAAATTAGACAATGGTTAAAGGAGGCACATGATAGACAAAAGACTCAAGAGTTATGCTGATGCTCACAAGACAGATAAGCATTATGAAGTAGGGGATCAAGTTTTCATCCGCATCAGATCAAACAAAAGCACTATCTGATTTGGAAAAAGGACAAAGTTGTCACCCCAATTTATTGGGCCATTCAAAATCATGGAAAAAATTGGACCTGTCACCTATCATCTTACACTGCCACCCCACTTGCATAAAGTTCATAATGTTTTTCATGTATCTGTTTTAAGACATTATATCGCTGATAAATCTCATAACCTTCAATGTAAGGAACTCCAGGTATCGGACAAGGGAACCATTTCAGTCAAACTATTACGTATATTGGGAAGTAGGGTTCGATAGTTCAGGAACTACCTCGTAGACCAAGTTAAGGTCCACTGCTACAAGTATAGACCTGTATCGGCTATCTGGGAAGACACAGAGACCATATGTCAAAGATACACCAACTTGTGTTGATTTTGAAGAACTTAAAACCTTATTTTGTATATGTTATTTTATTTTGAGTTGGATACTTAAGACTATTATTTTAAATTATCACATGTAAAAATGAGTTTTTATAGTACATGGTATATGTTATTTGCTTAAACTCTGTGGTACGTGGATACCAATATGAAATATATTATTTAATTAACTTTGCTGGAATATGGATACCAATATGAAGTTTAGTATGTGATTAACCTCGTTATGAAATCCAAATTATGAATTATGTTGTGGATAAAAAATCTATAATTTTATTTCATTTTGCATATCGACATGATTGATGAGATGGAAATAAAAGAATGATTATATTTAATATGAAAGCTAACTTACAGATATATGGGCTGGACATAGCCAAGTACATTATGTGAACAACACAAAGATCAATATCTTAGAGAGCAACATATGTGAAATACATAGAAAATGTTATTTAAATACAATTTCTTTTGAATGTATTAATGCATATGTGTGGACAAGTGTGTACATTGCAGGTAACATATTTACCAAATTGACCACGTGATGACAAAATTCCAAGAACAATTAAGGCTCAATGAGATTCCATGATAGGGTGTTGACCTTGGTCCCACTAGGAGGGGTGGAGGTATTGCTCACTGTTTATCTTAAAAAAGACCTGGAGTCATGGGAGTACTGTGCGAGTCACGCTTCCCTAGACGTGTGATGAAGATTGCTGGTTGCTTATTGGGAAATTAGGTCGATAAAGTCGACGCTGTCATCCTTAGAGTCTATGAATGGTTAGGTTAGTATAGATGATGCCATGACATACTCCAGTAGAGGACAGATAGGATGGGAGCGGAAGAGATTAGTAAGGATAAGATGATTATAGAATAGCTTGGAAGCTTATTGGTGTAGGGTATGATTATTAAGATTGTAAAACTATAAATGTTCAAAACACAAATCCTACATAATTATACTAATCTTAAATAATTACTGATATACTACATAAACCCTAACTTTGGGACGAAGTTTTTCTGAAAGAGGGGTACATTGTAATGACCCATCAAATTACAGGGAACATAGGAATATTAGCAAGCATATGAGGCATGCATATGATAGCTACATATTCATGAACTGCATGTATTGCCCTAGTATACATATTGACTAATATGGAAAATGTCTAAGTTTAGGTTGATGAATCGATCATCGAAATAAATCCCTAACTCACCAGAATATAATAAATATATCAAGTAGGGCTTTAATATGTGTACCACTCTTATATATATATATATATATATCCTTTAAATAAAAACATATATATAATAAAGATACTAAAATATAAATTAAATTTATTGAAATGATAATTTGATTTATTTAAAATAAATAAAATAATTCATTTACATCTTAAAATAAAGAAATTTAAACCTATAAATAAAACAAACTAATTAAATAAGAAATGTAATAAAATAAAGTATTACTAATTCCTAACTCAATAAAGGAAACATTCAACGTTTCATTTAAAGCAAGGATATAACCGCCTCAAGCCAAAATAAGGAAGAGTTGGTGGAAGGGAGGAGGAGACTGACAACAAGGTGGTTGAAAGGCTGTGGATATAAACATTTAAGGGAACAGAGGGGGATTGAAGGAGGTACAATCTTTGATTTTGGGAAATTTTGACAGAGAGGTAGAGCAAGAAGTTCTAACAGAGCCACAAAGAGAGATTGAGCTTGATTGTTCTTGGAATTCTAGGCATGGGGGCTAGAAGATTTGTCTTCTGGATCTGGGGACCGTATAGGTAAACCCCAGATAGGTGGGAAGTAAAGGGCAGTTTGGTAACTGCAGCAACAAAAATCTCCACTGTCCAAAATATCTTCAATTGATTCCAGGTATTCTTCTACAATTTCACATAAAAAATTCCAGTTATTGTCTGATTTCAATTTCACATTAGGAATTCACAAATTGTTTAGTTAGAATCTAGGAACTAAATTCACAAATTGTCTGGTTGAAATTTAGGGCACTAAAGGGTACCACCAGATTAGGGTGAGGGATCAAGACATCCCCCAAGACGACTTTCAGGTGCCACTATGGGCATTTTGAGTTTTTGGTCATGCCCTTTGGGTTGACCAACATACCTGCCTGTTTTCAGTCGTGCATGAATTATGTATTCCGTGGGCAGTTGCGGAAGTTTGTACTGGTGTTCTTCGATGACATTTTGATTTACAGCCGAATGTGCGAGGAGCATTTGCAACACCTGAAGGTGTTGTTGCGCATTTGGAGGAGCAACAATTTTACACCAAGTTGTCCAAGTGTGAGTTTGGGCTGACAAAGATGCTCTACTTGGGGCACATCGTTGGTGCAGATGCAGTGAGGATGCATGAGGAGAAGTTCAGGGCCATCTGTGATTGGCCAGAGCCTCAGAATGTGACTGAGTTGATAGGGTTTGTAGGCATATGCACCTATTATAGGAAGTTCGTAAAGGGCTTCTCATAGTTAGCAGCTCCCCTCACAGATTTGACGAAGAGGGGGGCTTTTGCATGAATAGATAGAGCGCAGTCAACATTTGATTGCCTCAAGGAGGTGATGAGTAGTTGCCCAGTTTTGGCACTCTTGGATTTCACTCAGCTGTTCACCTTGGAGTGTGATGCATCATGTGAGGGGGTTGTTGCAGTTTTATCCCAGGAGGGACACCCATTGATTTTGAGAGCTAGAAGCTCCTTCCGTATGAGAGGTCGTATTCTATTTACGACAAGGAGATGTTGGCCATCATGCATGCATTGGCCAAATTTCGACAGTATTTGATGGGCAACAAATTTCAGGTGAAGACTGATCACAATAGTCTTCACCATTTTATGGGGTAATAGAGCCTTAGTGACAGGCAATAGAGGTGGGTCAGCAAGGTGCAGGGTTATGACTTTAATATTGAGTATATCAAGGGAAAACACAATGTGGTAGGAGATGCATTATTCAGGAGGCCTTGACACTTTCACTCATGAGTATTTGCCATGATTGGAAGGCACAGTTGTTGCTGGAGTACCCCAAAGATCGGCAGGCATGTGAGATTCTGGAGGGTACTCACATTGATGAGCATTACAAGGTGATGGTTGACATTATACACTACAAAGGGTGCATACTTTTGGTGCTAGGTTCACAGTTGAGGGAGAGGATTCTCCATGCAGCTCATGATTCTCCATTATCGGGGCACCATGGGTTCCAGAAAACATATATGACGGTCAAAGAGCATTTCACATGGAAAGGCCTCAAGGGGGATGTGTTGAGATATGTGTAGGAGTGTGAGGCTTGCGAGAGGAATAAGGGGGAGTTGACACATCCAACTGGGTTGTTGTAGCCACTTCCCATCCTTGAGGGGAAGTGGGAGAGTATCTCCATGGATTTTATCATGGGGCTCCCTACGGTGCAGGGAAACGATTGTATTTATGTGGTGGTGGATCGGTTGACCAAATATGCTCATTTCTTCTCCGTTCCAACACGGTATTCAACATCATAGATGGCTGTGTTATTCTTCACGGAGGTCTTTCACTTGCATGGGCTCCCTAAGACCATAGTTAGTGACAGAGACAGTCGGTTCATGGGGGCATTCTGGCAAGAGCTTTACAGATTAGTGGGCACTGAGCTCACCCCCAACACTAGCTACCCCCATAGATGGACGGTCAAACTGAGAGGGTCAACAAATGGTTGGAGGGCTACCTACGAAACTATGTGACCAGGCAGCAGAGAGCATGGATTCAGTGGTTGCATTTGGGCGCTTACTGCTACAACATCACCCACCACATGTCCATTGGTATGTCACCTTTTCATGCCTTGTATGGTTATGATGCTTTATCTTTTGTTGACATTGTTTTTGGGGACATCAGGGCCCTAAAATCCAAAGATTGGATCCAAGAGAGCCAAGATATCCTAAAGGTTCTCGAGGATAACATATTGACAACCTAGAATCAACAAAAGATGTATGCAGATAGAAATAGGATTGAGAGACATTTTGAGGAGGGGGAATTGGTCTTCGTGTGGCTACATCCATATCGTCAGTCTACATTTAAATAGAAAGGGGCCGAAAAGCTAAAACCACGTTTCTATGGGTCGTACATGGTGATTAGGAGAGTTGGGGAGTTGGCCTATGAGTTGGAGCTTCCACTAGGGAGCAAGATTCATAACGTCTTTCATGTCTCATGCCTCAAGAAGGTGTTAGGGTAGCAGGTGACAGCAACTATGGAGTTGCATTTGCTCGATGATGAGGGGCATTTCGTTCTGGAACTCGAAGCCATTTTGGAGACTAGGGAGAGTAAGCTAAGGAGCAGAACCATTAGGGAGTACTTAGTACGCTGGAGGAGCTTGCCAGATGAAGATGCCACTTGGGAGGGTGAGCACATACTTGAGCATCCAACATTGAAGTTGCTTGGGGACAAGTAACATTTGGGAGGGGAGGACTGTAATTTCCCTTCCTAAAATAATTTACCTGAAGTTTATTTCCACAATGTTGGCGTTTTTGCTAGTGGAGCGTGGGGGCCACACGCATGGGTAAAACACACTTGCCTAGTAGGGAATTCAAATTTCCAAGGGGGTTGAAAAGCTTGTTGGAGGCACCCACATGGGAAAAGCAACTCACAAATTATAAATAGAAGAAACTCAACCACTTTTGGTGTCTTTTTTCAATCGAACTTACTTTTGTTGCTTGCGCTGCTTAGCCGGGTCACACTGCTATACAATACCGATTTTTCCAAAGGGAGAGGTCACCCTTCTTTCGGTGGACTACGAGTGCCACCCTAGGGAGGTCAAATTGTACCATGTTGGAGGAGAGTTTGGAGGGATTCAAAGCTATTCACACAACCTTTCTCTCAGCCAGTGTGTATTCCTGGAGGACGCAGGAGGGAATCGCGCTTGGCTCATTTCAGCGGTCTTCCGGGTGGTGATTTCGGGGAGAAATTTGGCATGATCTTCAAGGGAAGATTAAGCTAATTGAGCAGTTTTGGGGCGGAGGTTGCTGATTGAAGGTAGGACGAATTTGCACATCCAGAGCCTGTGTAGTAGCTATTTTCTGGGCACACGTGGGGGTTGGGGGGAAGTGATTTGGAGCTGGGTTTTGCCGGGAGAAATAAGGAGAGCTTTGGGGTAGTGAGACTCAGCATTTAGGGAGTGATTAGAGGGTTTTTTCAGGGAGTTTGCAGACAAGCCGTATTTTCCAGCCATTGGAGGAGGATGTGGTAATTGGGGCTGAATTTCGGGGTCAGAACCAGCCCAAACCCTTTTTGGCTTTTGGTGGGTTATTTGAGAGGAGCTTGGGGCTAATTTTACATAATTTTTTGAGCATCAGAGGTGGGTTTTCCAGCGGTATCTTTCCATCAAACAATGCAGTTTTCCTGGGGCAGCGTTGGGCATCATTGGAGCAGCTCATCCTCTCATTTGGGCATTCTATTTTATCGCTTGGGCCTTATAAGGCTTGCCATTGAGACAAGCCTAGGTGCACTCCTTCCATACTATTGTACTCTTGCTCCAATTATTTAATAAAATGGCTTGACTGGATGACATTTCCAGAGGTTTTTTGGGTGTTCACTGAATTTCCTGAATTTTTGTGTTGCATGTACTATTTTGCTTTGCATATCACTGTTTGTCCTTATTAGGAAAATTACAATTGGATAGTAAATATTTGGATAAATTCCTATTCAATCACCTTAATCTGAAATATGAATCTAATCTCTTTACAGAACCAAAGTGTTTTATGGTGGTTTTCAACAAAACTGGTAAAATATGAAAAACCTATGGAGAAGGGAATGCCATCATTAACAAGAAATATGAGGACGAAAAGCTGCTATAAAGATAGTTGACTGTCTTGTAGACCCTTCATGGACCTTAGTACACTTCAAGTTTCCTAAAGCTAAACTGCATTTTGCTCATGTCTAACGGCAAATAATGGAATGTCACTTGGCCCTTTTTCTAATTGCTTAATCTTTTTCAGGATTGAGAAGTGCAAGGGTTGTGCATAATAGTATATAGTATAGCTTGTTATGATTACAAGCTTGAAGCAACTACAAATGTTTATAGTGAATTCTAATTTTTAATATATTATTATTATTATTGCCATCCCCTGAAAAATTTTGGGGTGTGTTCTCGCCATCCCGGGGATGTATCCCCCATCCCCATGGTTTCCCTGTCTTGAAAACCAATGCAACATAGAATTAAATATATTTATTAATTGTCCTCTATGGATCTTAATTTGTCCTTTTTAAGTTAGGATATTTGTAAATGAACCTTGTTCATTTCAAGGTTTCCCATAGGGATCCAGGATTTCATTGTGCACGGTATTGCTGGGGGGTTGGAGGGAATCTTGTGTTTTGGCATCCAAGACTTGCTTTTGAAGAAAATTTTTCTTAAACATCACCTCTGAAACCTCATTAATGAGGCTGTGAACTTCGTCCTGCAAATGTTCAATTTTCTTGCTCCAACTCTGTAAGTGAAGGGCCTGAAACTGCTCAAAAAAAACCTTTAACCTGCTTTTCCTGGCCTGCTGGAAACTCTAGTTTTGTACTGTAGTTGGTGTTCCCTTTTTGAAGCTGCTGTAGACTGTGACTTGTTTCCTGGTGCTGTTGGCAGAGTATGGGAGGCATTTTCTTAGTGCCTGTATGAGGGAAAGTGAGATTAGCGCCTGCTGTTAGGAGTAAGTGGGGTAGGAATCTATGATATGGTCTATGGGTGTAAGGTTGATATCAATAGGATATCTTGAAGAACGTTTATATTCTCTGTTTTCTTAGGATTTCTTTCGGACATCTTTCTGTGGGTTTCCTTTTCTTGGTGGGATAAAGTATCAATAAATATTTTATCCCCACTGTACTGTAATTATTTCATTATATGTCAGAGCTGACTTACTTTCTATTTATGATGTCTTCTTGCAGAAATTGATTTTTGAAAAGCCGCCTCCTAATGTAAGAAAGATAGTGCTTGCCACAAACATGGCAGAGGCGAGCATAACAATAAATGACGTTGTTTTTGTCGTGGACTGTGGAAAGGCAAAGGAAACATCCTATGATGCTTTGAACAACACTCCATGCCTGCTTCCTTCCTGGATTTCTCGTGCTTCTGCTCGTCAAGTAAGATATCTTGTTCTTATCATGGTTGAATTGGACGCTTCTTTGAATTTCATTTGAGGACTGTTTGCTTATGCTACTTTCTATGTTTTGTAATAGAAATTATAATGAACCCTCTTAGAGTTTAGGTGTATCTGTCAACATTGTGTAAATCGGAGGTAGAATGCACTGCTTAATTGTTCATACACAGAATACATAATGAACTTTTGATTCACCTTACGAATGACAAGCCCTTTTCTTCTCAGAATTTTGTAAATCATTTCTAATGGATATCCAAGAATAGCTATCTTTAATGGTGTTATTATATACAAAGATGTCACTACATTGAATCTTTTCCCTTTGTTGTTGGGCCTTGGCATTCTCTCTTTGTATATGGTCATATGTGATTGTTGCTGCTCTTTCTGTCTCTTTTGTTATCAGTTTTAAGTATGCAAGGTAAACTATTATAGGCTCTGCTATTTTAATATTTGGGCATTTTCTCTTTTGACATCCTCTGGAAGCTAGGTCTTGAATTGCATATCGATGATAATTCTCTTCTAAAAATGCCCACAATAACAGTTCAGCAAATCCTGCCATCAAGTAGTATGTAGTGTACCTATGGTGTAACTTTGAGACTAACTCTTGGTGCATTTACATTGTGTTACTGGATCCATGTGGTCTTGATGTTGGATTCGCAGATCTGCATTTCGGATATGGATACAGATTCGGATCCACCACATAAACGGATCCCATGCTACTGAAATGGATCCTGTGCCAACTACCCCTCACATGCTGGATCCCAAGCAAATACGATTAGATTTTTTTTTTTCTATTAATGGCATTTGTTACCCATTTGAAACCCTATAAAGCAAGTAATCTCTTTGGATTTTAGTTTGATTAATCATTAGTAATTTGTAGGCTGTATTGTTGTATAAGTTATTATTTACCTATAGGCTGTATAACACATGATGATTCTTAGCAAGAAAGGTTTAACACATCAAAAATTTAATTTTCAATTTTTATAAGGCAAATTGGAAAGCTTTGAGACAATACATAATAATATATAGTGTACAATTTAATGTCCTCTTCTAATTAATTGCCCATGGGAGGACCAAGTAGCCTATTCAACCCCATAGGTTATAGTGAATGCTAAAGGGGGGAAATCCATTATCCAATGCTTTTGTGGAAACATTGGGTAAATTGGGGTAATTAGGGAAAAACTTGTGAAGGAAGCCAAAATTAGCGCTAAGTGGAGGGAAACTTGTAACCCCTCAAATTAAAATAAGGAGAAGAGACCCCGAACAGAGTTTATAAATAGGAGAGAGGAGAATCATTATTCTCATCATGGTTGATTGGATGTTTCTGTTTTGTGAGCTGAGGCTTCAAGAGTTTTAAGACCCTTTTTTCCTTTGATTGGTTTCGGTGGTCAAAGATTCCACCCTAGCCAATCCCCTCTCTTTCTGAAATTTGTTCGACATAATTTTTTGAGGTGCTTTACATCTTGTTTTTGAAAAGCAAGGGAGAATTTTGTGAGTTATTGGCTTGAAAAGATACTATGGCTTTTGTGGTTGATATCTAGGGCAACGATGCAGTTTAAGATTATTTTGGGAGCAACAAACGTCCATCTGAGGTAGTGGATCCCTTCTAGGCCACTATCTGAAGCAATGTGTTCTTCTGAGGCAATTTTGGGAGTTGTGAGGACCTCTCTAGTGTTTGTCTGTGCCAACACAGGGTCTTGAAGATTAATTGTGGCTATAGAACAATACCTGGGTAGCATGGGTTCCTGAGGTCCCTTTAAGGGCTGTGGACTAACCTCAGGAAGCAACGAAATTCCTCCATGTAAACCATTTGAGATAGCGACACTCTCCAAACATTACCCTGGGACAACACATGGATTTGACAGTAAATATTTGGATAGGGGGTTACCCCTCTTTGGCAGTGGGAGTTTTAGGAGTTCACCTGTAACAACAGATAGATTTTAGAGTAGTGAAGGAAGCCACCAGCTATTTCCTAAGGCCGTGTTGGATAGTGGCCTAATCCTGCAACAACACAAAAGGCCTGCTACAATTTTTCTCTTGGCAATAAGGTACAAGGTGTAAAAATTCCAAAATTGAAATCCTATTGTAGTAACTGGAAATTATTCTTCTAATTGTTAATTAATTTTAACAATTTATTTGCTACGAAAAATACTGAATAAATCACACTACAACCTTCACAAATAAAATACTGTGGAAATAATATCGCTGGAAACTGAGAAAATACTAGCACACACACCCAAATAAAAATGACACCATTATTTTTGGACTGAAGTCTTCGGAAAAATCCAACTTGGGAAAACCGGTGCAGCAGATGAGGGTTTTATTATTAAGCAATAATGAAATATGAGTACAATCTATGGATGCCCAATCGACAATCCAAACAACAAGAAAATCTGGCCAAAATTATTTAAGGGAATTACCCTTCTTCCACAAGCAACCCCAACACAACTTTCCTTCAAAAAACTTGTCCTCCTGAAGCTTTTGTGTCAGCGTTTCTGTAGTGCTTGCATAGGCCTTATGACGTCTAGCCTCTGAACTGCCTCTGATGAAGTTGTTTTGACTGTCGTTGCTGAGGAAATCACTTCTTCGACACTCTGGAACCTCTGTTCGGCATTTGGAACTGAACATGATTTTTCCTCTAGCTAATTTGAGTTGCTCTTCAGAAGCAATTTCGCAGTCTGTTTCCTTGCTTCACTGGGAATAACTCGGCCTCGTTGCTGCCGCCTCTCCGAATCTAGAAAATGTGCTCCAGATAACTATCTCTGCCCCTCACTGACTCTGCTTCCTCATTGAAGCTCGAACTCTCCGGCAATTGACTGCTGCTACTCTAGAAAATCGAATTCTCCAAATCTGGTGTGTGTTCTTCATCACCACATCGATCCCTTCTTAGATCTTGTTGTTGGGACTCCAATGGCCAAGATTAAATCTTAATCGATGGCTCAAATCTTTTCTGGATTGACCTGCGTAAGTTTATAGAGAATTCTAACATTGACTTAATTAATTATGATTAATTAACCGATTTCCCTAAGTTTAGGCTTAGGAAACATTAAAAAATTGGTTAATAATCTAATTAAGTCATTTCTAGGTGGAATTCCCAGAAACAATTTCTGGGTTTTGGAGATCTCAAGTATTCTAGCCTCTCCACCAAATTTTGTGGCTAGAACACATCCGATGCTACAAAAACTAACACTCCCTCTTAGTAAGGATTGTGTTCTCTCCAGTGTTGAAAATATCGGTATCAACAAAATATCGGCGAGGGTCCAGAAAACATCATATCGGCAATATCGACGAAAATATTGGGAATATCAACAAGCATAAAAAATGCATAATATATTCATTTTTTTTTTCAGATTTTTAAACATATAAAGCAATAACAACTTGAAATAAACACATTGGCACATAAATATAAAGAAAGCACTAATATATATATATATATATATATATATATATATATATATATATATATATATATATATATATATATTATATATATATAATGTCAAATAGAAATGATACATCAAAGGCGAATACCAAATCCTGCTGATCCCTGATAACTGTCCGTTCAAGGACTCAACTGTGGAGAACCAATACAAAATAACATCACATATATATATAAGTATCTCATCATCATGAGTTATATGTAGAAAATAAATAAAACTAGCAGCTATCTATCTGAAATGACTGCCCTCTCCCCCTTTTACGGGAAAAAATGATGGGTTGTTTGCGAGGCCTGCCCCTAGTAGTAGAAGGCTCTGGCCCTGCCTCAGCACCTAATGTCAAATAATGAGCGCTAGGTATGGAGCTGTGCTCTCCTATATCTATAGCAGATAGTGTTGATGCTGATGCTCCCATAGTGTCCTCCTCCTCCTCCTGCTCCTCCGAGTGCTGCTGCTGCTCCTCCTCTTGCTGCCCCTGTTCTAATGGATCATCTGGCTCTAACCATGAAGGTGACTCCTCCAAGATGGGCTCCTCAAACTCCACCCTCCATTGAGACAATACATCAATATTGTCTAAGGAAATGGCATCTGGATCCATTGGTGCTTCTATTTGCCTCACTCGAAGTTAGATGTTGTAATGCATATACACTAAATCATTGAGGCGTGCGAGCTCCAACCTGTAAGAGTGTCAAAAAAACTAATGAGTCTTGACTCTTGACACTTGACATTTGAAGTTCACAAATTAAAAATTACAATAAGTGTAATTGCTCAACTGAAGGCTGGAGCTCAAAGCTATATATGTTGTGCTTTTTTGCATGTATTTTTTCAAATACACTCCAATTGCGCTCATACCCTGAAGAGCTACATGTTTGACTCAAGATTCTTATGGCCAATTTCTGCAATTTTGGTGCCCTTGTACCATAGCTTCGCCACCAAATATCTACAACAAAATAAAGAAAAAAAATTCAAAAACTTAAAACATAATTAAAATTTCAAATAAAAGTTACATAATTGAATTTAAAAAATATAGAATTATAAGGAAATTCTAAATTGAAAGTTCTAATTTCTAATGAGTGATGACTTATCACTTACGTGGCATGAAGAGGGTCCTTTCCCTAATAGCATCATCAAAGCCAAATAGGCCAACAGAATCCCGATAAAACTGTATCTCGCGATTGATTTGCTACGAAGCTTAGGATCAGGTACCATCCTATGAATACAGGAATGGAGCCCTTGCATCACCTCGCCATCAAAATCAAAGTCGCATTTGTATGAAAATGCGGGGTTGAGGAAGAGTGTTGCTGCATGAATGGGTCGATGAAGCATCCATGTCCACCGACTATCAATCACATCCCATAACATCATATGCCTATCAAGACCAGCAAAACCCTTGTCTGCATAATAAGAATGAATGGCCTCCTTGGCCCTATTAATAGCCTCATACAAATAAGCCATTGCAGGCTTCTCCCCATCTACCAATCTGAGAACCTTTACTATAGGTTCACTAACTGAGTATGCTTCTTCTACTCCATGCCAAAACGTCTCAGAGTTAGCCATTTTTGCAATGGCTTTCCCATCCTGTCTCCTGTTGTATCTACAATTATGCCAGTCATCAGACAAACATTTGCTTCAAATCAAACTGACATCGAAGCAAACACTGAAGAGTAATAAAGTTGTGGCAAAACGTGTGATTGCAGGACACTGCAACTCCTTGTTTCTAGTGAACTTCCTCATGAGGCTAAGAACAAAAGCATGGTTATAAATAAACTTGGGGACGCTCCTAGCCATATCAACCGCCTCCTTGATAAGGAGAGTTTCCCCATATCCTCAAGCAACAAATCGAGACAATGTGCTGCACACGGAGTCCATAACAATGTGCGATGCCTCTCCATAAGCATCTTGCCGGCAGACACATAATTAGCTGCATTGTCTGTTATGACTTGCACCACATTTTGCACACCAATCTCCCGAATGAACCCATCTAACAACTCACATATCGTTGCTGCATCGCTGATATGTTCTGATGCATCCACTGATTTAATAAACATGGTACCGTTATGTTAAATTATGGTATGTTCTATGCTTAGAGCAGTTTACTTATTTTTCTTCTTATTAGCCACAGATTAGCAATCACATATAAATTAAGTAAAGTGCAGATAGAACATTAAATGATTAACAGAAAACAAGCTAAGACAAGAGACACAAGATGTGGCGGCTAGCTAGGGACAAACCCCAATGCGGGGAAACCCTTTGATCAAATCTTTTTATATCTTCAATAGTTGAGCAAAGAGAAATAGTACAAAATCCGAATTTTGTAATTTTATATCAGCAGCAGCAAACACTAGATCAACAAAGTCAAACTTGGTCAAACTAGCTGAAATTGACCTCTAAAATACTTGGTTAATTTCTGGTCAACTTGTCCTCGAACAGCTTGAAGAAACAACTCTTGAACAACCCCAAAAGTTCAGTCAAGAAGTCAACTTGCAGCCCTAAACTAGGGCAGTCAACACCGGTCAAACCAGCGGTCAGATCACCTCGATTTCTGTGCCAAAAATTGTGGCTTGCCTAGGAGAGGCAACCACACCAAATCCGCACTTCTAGAAGGTCAATGATGGTCAAAGAGATGACTTGCTGCCCTAGCGTCCTTCTTTCTGTGTCTTCCTTGCCCTAGGATGTCTTCCTTTCAGCCACACCTGTGAGAGAGAGAGAGGCTCCTTTTATGCGTAGGAGAGAGAGAAAGAAGATGAGTGAATTGAATTGTCCAAATGAGGAGAATGCTCGTATTTATATGCAAACGTTGAGGTTGAATAGACATGACTGTTGGGTCTCTGAGCCTACATAAATTTGCTGGGTGACCTTGACAATTTGTCCATAATCAAAATAAATTCATATCTCCATAAATACTTATCAGAATTGGATGATCTTTAGGTCAATCCTACACCTCTTGATGAGAGGAATCTAGGAAAAATATCAGAAACCATAAATAAGGTGATCCACATGGAGTTTGGCCCTAGTTGCCAATTTTAACACTCTCTCAACTAGGGAGAACTTCATCTGCAATTTGTCAAACTGTCGCTGCTATCCATCTATCAAATGCAATGTCCTATACAACGTGACCCCACTCTGCTCTGCTCTGCTCGAACTATGAAGAAGAAGAAATGATCGAGGATGTATCATACCATCCCCCACTGACCCGAAGTCAGTCTCAGAGTGTGAACCACTCCCACTGATCGCAGATCAATATCATTGATCCCAGATCAATGGAGGTCATCCTAGCATAGGGAGTATGGTAGATACAACGATGCATCCATCGATAGTACTACTATGGTCCCTATCCTTATTTCCCTGCTCATTATTAGATGAGAGGTACTTCCCATGAGTCCCAGACTGCATGGGTAGGATTCCTCGACAGGAGAACTAATCATCATTTCCACAGGAGAACTAATCATCCTGTCCAGTGGATGCCACAAAGAACTAATCATCCTGGCCTACAAGAGAACTAATCATCCTGCTCCACAGTCACCACGAAGAACGAATCATCCTGGCCCACAGGAGAACTAATCATCCTGTTCCACAGTCGCCACAGGGTGTCACAGGGGATGGTTGAACTTTTACCCTGTACATAGTGCACCAACAGGGGATGGTGAGTCGCCCTGTGGTCACATGTCACTCCAAGAAGTACCCCGCGCCTCCTGGAGCTCCCAGAGCACAATACATCATACTTGACCCTCATAAGAGGGTCTCTGAACGACATCAAGTCGTTCTTGAAAAGTCAGGAATTTGACCTTTTCTAGGGGCTTTGTCAAAATGTCGGCGACCTGTTCATCTGTACCGATACGTTGTAGCCTTATTGCTCCTCGCTGCACCATATCTCAAATATAGTGGTACCTTATATCAATATGTTTGGAGCGATCATGAAATACTGGATTCTCTGATAAATGGATCCCGCTCTAGTTGTCACATAGAATCACGGTGGTATCCAATGTAAATCCAAATAGCTCACTAAAGAGCTTTCACAACCAGACTGCCTCACAGGAGGCCATGCTAGTAGCAATGTACTCTAACTCGGCGGTGCTCAAAGCCACTGACTTCTGCTTCCTGCTCATCCAGGATATGTTGGAAGTAATACTGAGAGGGGGGGTGAATCAGTATTATCAAATCAATTATTTGTCATTTCACAATTAGATTTGTATACGCTACTTCAGTTCTGGGAAACTGCGTATATACGCTACTGTGTCTAAAGCAACCAGCGTATATCAGTAAACTTATGATTCATTAAATGTTGATATTTAATCAGTGCATCAGAACTTCATTAACCATAAGAACAGTAAGCAGGTGCAGTAAAACAGAACAGATCATCACACACATGGACACAAGATATAAGGTCGAAACCCAGTGTGGGTGAAAACCACTTGTTGCAATTCGTCTCTATCTTCTTTCAATAAGAAACTTCTTTGTACAATATTTTTGTATTGGTGTAGTCTTATACTAGTATGCAGGCTTCTACTTGCAGAAGGCTACTACCTTCTCTCGTTCTCCAGCTTCTCCTGGAAGGGAGCTACAACCCCCTTAGCTCTTGTACTAGCTGATGTATTAGTACATAGGTGCTGATCTACAGAAGGCTACGACCTTCTCTTTCTTCCAGGGACCACGTTTCATAAATTTTCAGACTGGATCCATGAATAAGATCAATCAAACATCAAGTATATCTGCATCAACCAATCTCCTTTTTACAAACCAATACTGAGTCAACCAATCACTTCTCAGAAAGCTGTAACTAGAATATAGTAGCAATGACCAGAACCAATCTTGAACCCAGAACACTGCAACAATAAACAGAAGTAGCTAAAACATATTTCATGAGACGTACGCTACTTCAATATGTAGAACCTGCATGCATACGCTACTGTATTAAGGCCAACCAGCGTATACGCTGTTTTTACTTACTGAACCAACGTGTATACGTGCCCTTGCTGTGTCGAACCTGCGTACAGATCTATAAAAGATAATTTACCCTTTTCACTTATTTAGACATCAATTATACCTAGATTGTCAGATTTATAGATCAAGTCATGCGCCAAATATAACAAATCAAAATCACACAAAGATACTACTGTTCAAGCCTTAAGATCTTAACCCAACAATAGAACTTATCCTCCTTCTAGCGCTCAGGTTCCTCCTTAGTTCAAATCCAGCTATGCACCATAACCCAATTCTAGATCTTGCTCTTCATAAGATATTCAATGCTTGAGTGAATACCTTTGCCTAATGATCTCCTTCCCTTTTTATAGTCTTAGGCCTTACTCAATACCATGGTCCAAAACCACTTAGAACCAATATTTGGGGTGCAACATCTGGGTTTAATACTTTGAACGAGATACCAAGGTCCAAAACCATAGGTCCAAATACCAAGGACAAAAAACCATAGACTAAAAATAAGCTTTCCCACATGTACGCGCTTTTCCGTGCATGGAAGTGCGTGCATACGCATACGCGACTTTTGATCGGCAATCTTGTGTGTATACACGACCTGGTTAAGAGGAACCTGCGTATATATCTTTTTCTTTCATTCTGAGAGCTTGAACTGTGATCTACCATTTGAGTGAGTTGCCATCAAGGACAACACCTGTGTCATACTGCCAAACCTATGTCATAATGCCAACAATCTTCCCCTTTGGATTTGATGGCAACCCTAAGATACTCAAAGTCATTCTCCCCCTTTGTCATCAAGGGCAAAGGGTTATGCTCCCCCTGAGTACAAGCTGAATTCTCTGCTCTGCTGGGCTGTCCATGCTCCCCCTGACTGTAGGCAAGATCTGCAACAAAAGATGTTCTATAAGAAAGAAAATGACCTTCCTATCACCAAGGGCTCATACATACATCCATCTCCCAACCAAGTGAGGATATACCAAAATTGACTCATCCACCCAACCAAGTGGGGATACACCAATAGTTTACACATGATAAAACAAGAACATTACAACATCCATCCCAGGCATAGTGGGGAAACCAGAATAGGCTGTTACATGACCTTGATAAGAAAACAAATATATGACATAGAGACGAAATATCTACAACAAGACTATGATAGTCATCAACAACTATCATTAGCAGCACCTGTCAATCATCATGCAGACCAGCAACCATGTTCTCCCTCTGCACCTGTTCCACCTGAAACCTCAAACAACTGTGAAATTGAACCAAGATCTTCTAAGATAATGCGAACAATGCATTATTAGAAGTATATGCTCCCCCTGAACCTGTGCTAGATGGTCTCTGTCAGACCCATATCAGACTCTTTTCATCCTGAGTCTGGCCCCATTGTTTTTCTTCAAACCAACATATACGCGACTGTATCCACAAAAACTGGCGTATGTACATGGATACGCTTCATGAAACTCGCGTACAACCATCGTTCTCTGAAACTGATAATTTCAACAGCAAGATGATGCATCAACTACTCCTAGCTTCTGTTTGAGGTATTCAAATGTCTCCCTAGGCAGTGGTTTGGTGAGTATATCAGCAACTTCTTCTTTGGAGGGGACATACTCCAATTTGACCTTTTGTTCAAGCACTTGTTTCTGGAGAAATGATATTTGATAGGTATGTGCTTGGTTTTCGAATGCATGACTGGATGATTTGAAATACTGATTGCACTTGTATTATCACAAAAAATGGAGATAGGTGGAGTACAAGTGATTTGAATGTCTTGCAATGTTTGCATCATCCAAAGGAGTTGTGTGCAGCAAGATGCAACAGCCACATATTCTGCTTCAGCTATAGATAATGCAATTGAACTTTGTTTCTTGCTGAACCAAGATTCTAATCTGGAACCCATAAAGAATGCACCACCACTAGTGCGTTTTTTGTCATCCACGCTTCCTGCCCAATCTGGATCTGTATATGCATGAAGTGCGAGATCTGTATCTCTAGGATACCATAAGCCATGGTTTTGAGTTCCTTGAAGATACTTGAAAATTCTCTTAACTGCTTGAAGATGAGTTTCCTTTGGATTTCCCTGAAATCTTCCAACTATTCCCACTGCATGCATGATGTCTGGTCGGGTACCTGTTAGATAGAGCAGACTACCAATCATGGATCTATAGGTTGGTTGATGTACTGCTGCTGATTCATCATTTGCGCTGAGGTTGCATCTTGTTACCATAGGGGTACATCCATTCCATATTTCTTCAAGATCTGCTTGAGGTACTTGGTTTGTGATAGAAAAATACCGTCTTTGTTTTGGTGGACTTGTAAACCAAGAAAATATGTGAGCTCACCAAGCAGGGACATTTCAAATTCTCTTTGCATCACCAAGGCAAAGTTTTGACTCATGCCTTCTTCATTGCTACGAAAGATGATATCATCAACATACACAACAAGTATTAGCAACTTATCATTGTTAATTTTTATATATAGATTGCTATCTGTTGATCCTTTTGTAAAACCTTGTTGATGGAGGTACTTATCCAAACGATAATACCAAGCCCTTGGAGCCTATTTAAGGCCATAGAGAGCCTTTTTAAGTCTGCATACAAGTTTTGGATCATTTCTAAGGATAAACCCATCTAGTTGCTCAATATACACTTCTTCTTCCAAGTCTCCATTCAGAAAGGTAGATTTCACGTCCATTCGATATACTTTGAGTTTTTGAAAGCTAGAAAGAGCAAGAAACATTCTTATCGCTTCAAGTCTGGCAACTGGTGCAAAATTTTCTTCAAAGTCTATACCTTCTTGTTGAGCATACCCTTTACAAACAAGTCTGGCCTTGTTTCTATTAACATCTCCATTTTCATTCAACTTGTTTTTGAATATCCATTTTGTCCCTATGACATTCTTGTCATTTGGTCTAGGAACCAACTCCCAAGTGTTATTCTTTTCAATTTGCTCAAGTTCTTCATTCATGGCCTTGACCTAGCATTCATCTTTGCATGCTTCACTTACATTTTGTGGTTCAATGGAGGAGAGCAATGCTAGATAGCTTGAAGCTTCTGAAATAGTTCTTCTTGTTTGAACACCTGCCTCTTTCTACCCCAAAATTTGAGTTTCTGGATGATTCTTCTGGACGTACCTGGATAGAGTCTTTTCTTCTACCCTTATCCGTTCTTCTGGTGCCTCATAGGTTTCTTCTTCATCATTAGTCGATTTGATGTTGAAGGATAGTCCTCATCATCTTCGAAATCTTCGGATTTTACCTGCCTTGGATTGTTTCCTGCTTCATCAACCACCACATCAATATTTTCAACAATTTTTCCAAGTCTTTTATTGTAATAGTTATATCCTTTACTTCGGGAAGAGTAACCAAGAAAAATGCCTTCATCTACTCTAGGTTCAAACTTGCCAAGGTTTTCATCAGTCCTTTTGATGTAACATTTGCTTCCAAAGATTTTGAAGTATTTGATTGTAGGAGTCTTACCATACCAAAGTTCATGAGGAGTTGGAGTGCTGTTTAGCCGGACGTTTGTCTTGTTGGGAATAGTAACTGTAGCAAATGCAACTTCACCCCAGAAGGTCACGGGAGTTCCAGACTCATCAAGCATAGCATGAGCCATTTGTTGAACCGTTCTATTCATCCTTTCCACTACTCCATTTTGCTGAAGAGTCCTTGCAGTAGAGAATTCCCTTCTTATTCCATGTTCTTCACAAAAATCGAAAAATTCATCCGAGGTAAATTCCCCTCCTCAATCAGACCTGAGGCATTTGATTCTGCGATCTGATTCATTTTCAACCAAGGCTTTGAATGCTTTGAACTTTTTGAAAGCTTTGTCTTTATGCTTTAGAAGTCCTATCCAACACATCTTGGGAAAGTCATCAATGAACAATATGAAGTATTCTTCTCCTCGAGGTGACATTTTCCTGGATGGACCACATACATCAGTATGGACAAGTTCAAGTGGCTTACTAGTTGATCCTTCCTTCTCAAGGAAATTAGTTCTGGTTTGCTTGCCAAACTAACATGATTTGCATATTGTGTTGTCTGGAATTTTGATGTCAGGGAGATCACGAACCGCCTGATATTTGCATGCTTTCCTTATCTGAGAGATGCTTAGATGCCCCAATATTCTGTGCCATAGCCAATGTTCATCATTCTTGCTTAGATAGCATTGTTGTTGTCCTCCCTTGAGTATGTATAAATTATTTGGAGTTCTTATGCCTTTGATCACTGTTTCTCCTGTATCAAGCTCACAAACAATACATCCATTTGATTGAAATATTACATCATTTCCTTGATCACACATTTGACTGACACTCAATAAATTATGCTTTAAGCCATCAACATACATAACATTTCCAGCTTTGATCTTTTCTTTCAAAAGAACAAAACCTTTCCCTTTTATGAGTGCAGGGGTGTCATTTCCAAATGAGACCTTCCTTTCCTTTTCTAAGGCACTATATGGCTGAAGTTTTTCTTGATCACCTGTCATATGTTTTGAGCATCCACTATCGATGTACCACTGATTTTTTTGTCCTTTCGCATATAAGGCTATACCACATCTTTCTGGTTGTGGTTCTTTCTTTCTCCATGTTTTGGGACTCAATGAAGCTTGCTCCTTCTTAGTTGTTTGCCGAAACCTACTCCTGCATTCAGAGTATTCAGGACCGAAGTTGTTACAAATAGAACATTCTATTTCATTTTCAAGAGCAGAAAAGTTATTGTAGGTCCTTTTCATGATCCCAATCATGCTCCTTTGATTTCGTGCTTCTCGAGTCATGATGGTCTTGTAGGCAACACATTGAGCAGCTTTATGTCCAAAGTTATGACAAGAGAAACATTGGCCATTGAAGAAATTCCTGCGATTGTTAAACCTACTGTCTAGGTGATTGTAGTTTCCATAGACAAGTTGAGAATGATTTACCTGTAGTTGGTTGTAACCTCTGTTCATCCTTGAAGTAGATTGCCCCCGATTTTCTTGGTGATCTCTGTTCATCCTTGAAGTAGATTGACCTTGATTTACTTGGTGATCTGCTTTATGCCTTTGCTGTCTATTGTCAACCTCTTCACTTCTCCTTGCTGCATCTAGATAACTTTTGGAGTTGGATAGCTTCTGTGCTTGAGATGCTACTTCAGAATATCCAAGACCTGTCTTGATTAGAGGAGAATGCTGCACTTTGATAATCTCATCTAAAGTTTTAGATCCTTTAGCAAATCTAAGATTAAGAGCTTTTGTTTTCTCAATATCTTTTCTAAGTCCCACAATTTCACATTCTAACTTTTCATTGTGTTTTTCGCTTTCAGCAAGTTGGAATGTCAGAGTATCTATGATCACTCTTTTCTTCTAAACAGATTTTAAGTTTAGAAATTTCTTCGTAGAGATCATCTTCATTTATAGCATCCAAGAAATCATCATCTTCAAAAGCCATCAAAAGTCTATAATCATTACATTGTTCATCTTCATCACTAATTGAAAATCCATCACTGTCTTCATGTGTATAATAGCTCTTCTTACTTACACTCTGTTTTTTGTTCCATCTAACTGGTTCCTTACCTTTGTCAAGCTTATCTTTATGAGGACACTTGGTTGCATAGTGACCGACTCTTTCACAATCAAAACATTTGAAAGGCAACTTACCTTTGAATCTTCCAGAACCCTGTTGAAGGTTCTTGACAAAGTTTGATTCTTCCTCTCCTTCTGACATATGTCCTGACTCATTGTAATATCCTTTTCCTGAAGCCTTGAATGCTTCTTTTCTCCTATCTGATGGTCCCCCTTTTCTCATTTTGAAAGCAATTAGGATTCCGTGCAGCTGTGACATGGTAATGCTATGTAGATTCTGCTTTTCTTCTATGGCAAAAACTTTTGATTCAAACTTAGAAGACAAAGATCTTAGAACCTTTTCAACCAAAGTCGCTTCTTTTATCTCTTCACCCAAGTTTTTCATACGATTAACAATCTCATCTATACGTAAGAAATGATTAGCCACACTTTCATCATTGTGCATTCTGAGATTTTCATATTGAATTTTGAGAGATTGTAGTTTTGCACGTTTTACCTGATCGTCTCCTTCATAGTTTAGAATGATCTTGTCCCAAATTTCTTTTGTGGTTTTGAGGTGCATAACCTTGACGAATTTTGATTGAGATAAACTCCCTACTAGAGTATTGACAACCTTTGCATTTGTTTCATACTGCTTCTTACCATCTGTATTTGTAGCAGTTGCTGATGGAAATGTGTATCCTGCTTCCACAATATCCCAAACTTCTCTACCAAGAGATTGAAGATAGGCTGTGATTCTTACCTTCCAATAGATGAAGTTGCTCCCATCAAAGATTGGTGGCCTGATAGATGCTTCTTTTTCGTAGTTGCTCATGATGATAGATCTTCTTTCAAGCGATCAAACTTCTTCTGAAGGACCTGCTCTGATACCAATTGTTGGGAATAATACTGAGAGGGGGGGTGAATCAGTATTATCAAATCAATTATTTTTCATTTCACAATTAGATTTGTATACGCTACTTCAGTTCTGGGAAACTGCATATATACGCTACTGTGTCTAAAGCAACCAGTGTATATCAGTAAACTTATGATTCATTAAATTTTGATCTTTAATTAGTGCATAAGAACTTCATTAACCATAAGAACAGTAAGCAGGTGCAGTAAAACATAACAGATCATCACACACATGGACACAAGATATAAGGTGGAAACCCAATGTGGGTGAAAACCGCCTGCTGCAATTCGTCTCTATCTTCTTTTAATAAGAAACTTCTTTTTACAATATTTCTGTACTGGTGCAATCTTATACCAGTACGCAGGCTTTTACCTGCAGAAGGCTACTACCTTCTCTCGTTCTCCAGCTTCTCCTGGAAGGGAGCTACAACCCCCTTAGCTCTTGTACTAGCTGATGTACTATTACTTAGGTGTTGACCTACAAAAGGCTACAACCTTCTCTTTCTTCCAGGGACCATGTTTCATAAATTTTCAGACTGGATTCATGAATAAGATCAATCAAACATCAAGTATATCTGCATCAACCAATTTCCTTTGTACAAACCAATACTGAATCAATCAATCACTTCTCAAAAAGCTGTAACCAGAATACAGTAACAGTGACCAGAACCAATCCTGAACCCAGAACACTGCAACAATAAACAGAAGTAGCTAAAACATATTTCATGAGATGTATGTTACTTCAATATGTAGAACCTGCATGCATATGCTACTGTATTAAGGCCAACCAGCGTATACGCTGCTTTTACTTACTGAACCAGCGTGTATACGCACCTCTGCTCTACCGAACCTGCGTACAGTTCTATAAAAAATAATTTACCCTTTTCACTTATTTAGACATCAGTTATATCCAGATTGTCAGATTTATAGATCAAGTCATGTGCCAAATATAACAGATCAAAATCACACAAAGATACTACTATTCAAGCCTTAAGATCTTGACCCAACAATAGAACTTATCCTTCTTCTAGAGCTCAGGTTCCTCCTTGGTTCAGATCCAGCTATACACCATAACCCAATTCTAGATCTTGCTCTTCATAAGATATTCAATGCTTGAGTGAATACCTTTGCCTAATGATCTCCTTCCCCTTTTATAGTCTTAGGCCTTACTCAATACCGTGGTCCAAAACCACTTAGAAATACTTGGGGTGCAACACCTGGGTTTAATACTTTGGACGAGATACCAAGGTCCGAAACTATAGGTCCAAATACCAAGGACCAAAAACCATGGACGAAAAATAAGCTTTCCCACATGTACGCACTTTTCTGTGCATGAAAGTGCGTGCATCCGCATATGCAACTTTTGATCGGCAATCCCGCGTGTATAGGCGACCTGGTTAAGAGGAACCTGCGTATATATCTTTTTCTTTCATTCTGAGAGCTTGAACTGTGATCTGCCATCTGAGTGAGTTGCCATCAAGGACAACACCTGGAAGTGCTCTTTCGGTCCACCACACTGCCTGCCCAATTAGCATCAGTATACGCAAGTAGTCTCACATCTCCGATAGTGTATCTCAACCCATGAGTGATTGTGCCATGAAGATATATCAATAGATTCTTGGCACTAATCCAATGTGAGTGGTGAAGCTCAACCATATGTTGACTTAATGTGTTGACTGCAAAGCATATATCCGGACGAGAGTTCACCAAGAACATTAATGCTCCGATGAGTTGATGATACTTGGTAGCATTTCGTAAAACAGGTCCGGCAGCACTACCGCTTAACTTCTTGAAGTTAAGCTCCATCAGGGTAGTTACGGGTTTACAGTCTACCATGCCGAATCTCTCCAATATCTTCACAACATATTTTCCTTGAGATAGGAAAATGTCCCCTGGTTTTTGCCAGACTTCGAGTCCTAGGAAATCGTGCATAAGTCCTAGGTCTTTCATCTCAAACTCAGAAGCCAGCTTCCTCTTACATTCCTGAATGAGAGGGTCTGCACCTGTTAGAAAGAGGTCGTCAACATATAGCACCAGTATGAGAGGCTTGTCATCTATAACTTTAAAGTAAAGGTTAGGGTTGACTTCACTCCTAGTGAATCCCAGCTTCATCAAGTAGCTATTGATCCTCTCATACCATGCTCGGGGTGCTTGCTTTAGCCCATAGAGGGCCTTCTTTAACCTGCACACATGAGATTCTCGATCATAAATCTCAAATCCTTCGGGTTGCTCCATATAGACCTCCGTTTTGATCGAACAATGTAAGAACACAGTCTTGACATCCATCTGATGTAGGTTCCATCCTTGCGAAGCAGCGAGGGCTATGATCGCGCAGATGGTGGTATATCGGGCAACAGGTGAAAATTATTTGTCATAGTCTATACCTTCCTTCTGGGAGAAGCCACGAGCAACAAAACGAGCCTTATACTTTTCCGCACTTCCCTCAACTGCATGCTTTATCTTGTAAAGCCATTTTGAAGTGACCACTGCTTTGCCCTGGGGTCTGGGGACCACATCCCAAACATCGTTTTTCATAATGGACTCATATTCCTCGGTCATAGCATCCTTCCATACTTGATGCTTGATGGCATCTGTGAATGACGAAGGCTCATTTTGGATGATCGTGCTCATGATTGTCAAGTATCCTTGATACCTGTTCGGCTTCTTACTTTCAAGGAAGGTTCCTCGGGGTGCAATGTGTCCGTCCACATCATCAAGTGTCCCGCTAAGCCATGAAGGCCTCTTCCTAGAAGAGGAAGGCTCTTGCGGAGGAGGATCAATAGGATCCATAGGTTCTTCCACATCAGGCATCGTCTCATCTTCTTTTACCTTCGGTTCCCTGGTGTCAGCTTCTTTAGATCCCCTTAAAGTAGGAAGATTGTCTACCTTGTTAAGAGCCATATCTTCGTCAAAGGTGACATCATGACTAATCTCGACTTCCCTTTGACCAGCTACATAAATTCTATAGCCCTTAGTATTTTCGCTATAGCCCATGAAGATTCCTTTCTTTCTAGATGCACCCAATTTATTCCTTTTTTCTTTAGGCACATGAAAATATACAGGGCTTCCAAAAATTCTAAAATGAGATACGTCAGGTTTCTTATCGGTGAACATTTCTTTGGGAGTCTTGGAACCCAATGCTTGATGAGGGCATCGGTTTTGTACATATACGGCGGTATTTGCAGCTTCAGCCCATAGAAACTTCGGAAGTCTTTGATCATGGAGCATAGCACAGACAGCTTCCACAATTGTACGATTCTTCCTTTTCGCCACACCATTCTGTTCAGGAGTGTATGGTGTAGTTGTCTCCCTCTTAATGCCAGCCTCTTTGCAAAAGTCATGAAACTCATTGGGTTCATATTCAGTCCCATTATTAGTCCTTAAGATATTGATCTTCTTTCCGGTTTGATTCTCGATCAAGGCTTTGAAGTGCCGAAACCAGGAGAACACTTCATCCTTCTTTTTCAAGAAGTATATCCAAGCCTTGCGAGAATAATCATCTGTAAAAGTGAGGTAATATAAATATCCTCCCAAGGAGTTCACAGGCATCATACCAGATATGTTTGAGTGAACCAACTGCAAATAAATCAGTGGTTTTGCTTTGGCTTGAGGGGAATGGTCCCCTTTTGAGCTTCCCTTCGGCACATCCTGGACATACACCTTCTTGCTCTAATCTGAACTCGGGCATCCCGATCACCATTTTTCTTACATCGGGTAGAGCTTTAAATGAAGGTGAGCAAACCTCCGATGCCATAGTTCGGACTGAAGAGATGTGTCACAGGACATGACACCCAACGAACTTCCACCGACCTGATATAATGAATCAACTCGAAACCCAAGAGTAAAAGCATCTTTAAAGTTCTTTTTCCATACACGTACCTTGCCATCGTTGAAGGCCACCTTGTAGCCTTTGTCTTCCATTGTCGAAATGGACACCAGGTTCTTTTTGAGATCAGGTAGATATAATACATCTTGTAAGTGGATGGTATTACCCTGATTCAATGGAAGAGTGACATTTCCTACACCTTTCACAGGATATTTTGAATTATCTCCAAGAACAATTTCCAAGTTGGTTTCCTTCTTTATCAGATTATAGAGAGCTTCTTTGTAACCAGTGAAGTGCCATGAGGCACCACTATCAATAAGCCAATTTCCCAGCGAGTTTGGGGGAGCAGTAGTAGAGCTGCTGGTAGATAATATTCATCTTGCTTATTGTTAACAATGTAGATTCATACCTGGAATTTCTTGCCTTCTTGAATGGTTGTCCTCTTCCTTGATTTCCGGCACTTATTTTACCTTTGCCATTTGACCTGCCATTCCTTTGATTGCCTTGAGAGGGATTTTGATCATCGTCCCAGTGTGAGTCCCTTTTATCAGGGCACTCCCTTGCATAGTGACCCGTTTTATTGCAATTGTAACATCGTCGTTTTCTTCGACCCTTTGGTCCAACCTTTCCTTTGAGTTTAGCCCCGAAATCGTTTCTTCTTTTAGTATGAGAAGAAAAGGGAGAGGGATGACCTTTAAGTATGGGCATTTCTTGCTCTTCCATCCTCATTTCTTCTTAAATGCATCTGACCATTAATTCCTCAGATCCAGGAATTACGTTATTGTTGAGAAGAGTAGCTCTGAATATGTACCATTCAAATGGTAGTCCTCCAAGAGTTGTGAGTGTCATTTCCCTGTTAGGAATTACTTCCCCAATAGATAGGAGATCGTTCTTGATCTCGGTGATCCTTAAGAAATATGCTTGCATACTCTCTTCTTTGCCCTTCTTAATTTCCTTCAGCTTATTTCTAAGAAACAAGACATGATTTGCATCATTAACTCTAAATAAACTCACCAGTCTATCGTAGATTTCCTTGGAGGTGTTCAGCTCGGATGATCTTCCTTACTTTGATTTCTCCCTTGGTCCATTTGTTCCTAGTAATAGTGGATGCATTTGATGGAGGCTCAACAATCCTGCCTGTCACATGGTCCAACACTTCCTGCTCTTCTAATGTTAGATCGAGAGACATCTTCCAACCGTGATAGTTAGACTTCTCATGGAGTTTGTCTTCAGCAGGGAAGTGTGTTGAGGACCCCATGATTTCTTTTTAACATAGCCTAGCCAACCTTCTCTTCAGTGATTGCTCTTGCTTGGGCTTTGTCTTCACCTCAACTCTGATACCATGCTAAATTATGGTATGTTCTATGCTTAGAGTAGTTTACTTATTTTTCTTCTTATTAGCCACAAATTAGCAATCACATTTACATTAAGTAAAGTGCAGATAGAACATTAAATGATTGACAGAAAACAAGCCAAGACAAGAGACACAAGATGTGGCGGCTAGCCAGGGACAAACCCCAATGCGAGGAAACCCTTTGATCAAATCTTTATTTATCTTCAATAGTTCAACGAAGAGAAATAGTACAAAATCTGAATTTTGTAATTTTATATTAGCAGCAGCAAACCCTAGATCAGCAAAGTCAAACTTGGTCAAACTAGCTGAAATTGATCTTTAAAATACTTGGTCAATTTCCGGTCAACTTGTCCTCGAACAGCCTGAAGAAACAACCCTTGAACAACCCCAAAGGTTCAGTCAATTTGCAGATTTCTGAAGTCAACATGCAGCCCTAAACTAGAGTAGTCAACATCGGTCAAACTAGAGGTCAAATCACCTTGATTTTCATGCCAAAAATTGCGGCCTGCCTAGGAGAGGCAACCACACCCAATCCGTATTTCTGGAAGGTCAATGCTGGTCAAAGAGATGACCTGCTGCCCCAACGTCCTTCTTTCTGCGTCTTCCTTGCCCTAGGACGTCTTCCTTTCAGCCACATGTGTGAGAGAGAGAAAGGCTCCTTTTATGCGTAGGAGAGAGATGAAGTAGATGAGTGAATTGAATTGTCCAAATGATGAGAATGTCCCTTGTATTTATAAGAAAACGTTGAGGTTGAATAGACATGACTGTTGGGCTTCTGAGCCTACATAAGTTTGCTGGCCGACTTTGATAATTTGTCCATAATCAAAATAAATTCATATGTCCATAAATATTTATTGGAATTGGATGATCTTTAGATCAATCTTGCACCTCTCGATGAGAGGAATCTAGGAAAAATATCAGAAGCCATAAATAAGGTGATCCACATGAAGTTTAGCCCTAGTTGCCAATTTTAACACTTTGGGACAATGTACCAAGAAATTTAGAAGGGTCATACCCTTCCTATCTGTGCAACCATCAAACATCATTGTGCATCTAGTAACTTCCCATGTTTTTTTCAACTCTGCCAATCTAGAGTTGATGTCTTGCTTTTCTGCTTGAAGAATTGGCCCCCGCAACTCCTCATATGTAGCACTTTTGTACCTTGGCCCCACAACAACAATAGCATCACACATTGGCTGCTAAAGTGGATTGGTTTTGGTGATGCTGAGAGGTAAGTCGCTCCATAAAAGACACCTCCCCATGATTCTGTCTGCGTCTTGCTTCTCCTTTTTTCTAGCAAGTGATTTTATGCCAGGTTGTGATCCATGTCCTGTTTGTGGAACAAAAAATAATGACCTCGTACTAGTAGTAGCAGGTGATGCTGTGGAGCCCCTCCTACTACCCTCAGCATCAAAATCAGGAGAAGATATCTCGAAAGATCTACTTGCATTTTCAGCCTTGTTTCTTTCTGTCTCTTCCTTCCTTCTGTCTTTTTCATCAACTGCTTCAAGAGCTTTTTGTATAAGCTCCGGACTAGAAACTCTACAAATCCCAACATCATGTCCAGTGAGTCTAGCTAGATGGTATTTCAATAGTGTAACCTCCCCGGTCTTCTTGGTCCCACACAATTTGCATGTAAGATATGCCTGATTTGTCCCACCATCAGGGTCCCCATACTCCGAAAATAGGTCCAAGGCTTTTGGCATATTTGAATTTTGTAGTGAGCTAACTCAAACCTAGGGCACCAAAAAAAATTTGGAATTAATAAGTAATAACCACCTCATTTTACAATTTTTTTTTTGGCTACATTATTTGCAATGGAATTCAATGAAAAACCATAAATGACAATAAGAGGGTGCATTTGAAAGTTCTAAAAAAATGGAGTTTGCTCTCCAAATATGGAGAAAACCCTTGCATTTGATCATGGAATTGAAAATCATAGCAATGGGAAGAAAAAAACAAGAAAAATGTTTGTAGGCAAATAGGCAAGTAAGAATAATCCTAAAACTATCAAAAAATTCATTAACATAAGGGTTTATTTGAACATATCTGTTAATGGAAGAAACGAAATTGTCTCACTGTTTTTCAATGTTAGATCAACAAAATCTTCATTGTTGGTGGCAATAGTGGCTATTCAACACTCAAATCCTCCTTGGCAGGAAGCACGTAGCTCTACCCTTCCTTCTCCAGCAATAAGAAATGAAAATGAATGAAAAAAAACCAAATTGGCCTTTTCTAACTGCAGCGACAATTTTTTGCTGTTGCCGGGTGATATTTTCAATCGTGGCAAGATATTTTCCCGAGATATCGCCGATATTTCGGAAATATAGCGATATTTTTGGGGAGACAAAATATCGCGATATTTCGTCGACGATATCTCGTCTTTCTGAAAATATCGCGATATTTCCGAATATCGGCGATATTGTCTTCACTGGTTCTCTCTAGTGTTGCACTTCATGCCACAACACCTTGTCTTTGTATCACGTCTTGTCATGCTGTTGATGTCTCGCTGTTGCTTTCCATCAACCACTGCGCAACTCTGATGCTGCATTTGTGCTGCTGTTGACACTGTGATACTGCTGCCAACTCTGCATCTGCATTGCAATTCTCGCTCATCTGTCGCTACTGCAATTGCAACTACTGCAATTGAGAAGCATCTAAAACACTTAAACATTTATGTTCAATATGATGCATCTGTCTCCCAAGTCTCTGACTGCTACTAGCATCTAAATTATCACTGAAGAATCTGTGTTGCTGCTGACTCTGCTACTGAGCCACCTGCTCTACTGTCAACACTGCACCGTGCTCCTCAACATTTGACTGGTACTATTCTGCAACTATCACTCTGGTTTTGACTGTGCCAACTTCCACTGATCCATCTTGCTACTGAATATTGTGGGCCCCTGTAGCTAGGTAATTATCCATGAGGTGTACTCCTCAAGGACCCTTCCTAATCTTTGTAGCTCTATGGGACTACAACTCCAAGTCACCCAACCTCACTCTTGGAGGTATGGCTGCCATCATTTCGAAGTCTTCCTCCAACCTAGAGGACAACCTATCTATCTCAGCATGTATTGCTGCCTGGTCATGCTTCTCCTGCTTATCCTTCTTTCTGAGAGGACACTAGGTACCATAGTGGCCAAACTTACCACACTTGAAGCACTTGACCTTAGATAGGTCCTTCTTCTTCTTCTTTTGCTCCCCTTGCCCCTGACTGGGACCCTTTGATGTGGGGGCCACATTCTCCTCCTCCTTCACACCCTTTGATTCGCTGCCACTACTGCCATTGATGGAGCTCTTTAGCAGAGCTCGCCTCAACTCCTCCTGTTGCAAATCGTCCCACATCCTATCCCATCTTGGCAAAGTGTCTCTACCCAATATTCTTTGGACAAGCACTTGCCAATCTTTCGAGACACTGTTTAGTGCCAATCGCACTAGCTCTGATAGTTGAGGTGCTTCCCAAACAACTCCAAGCTTATCTTAGACCTCTTGAATCCTGGTGAGAAAGGGACCTATGCCTTCTCCCTTCTACATCCTTATGCATGTCAACTTTTCCTCTAGGAACATCTTCCGTTGCTTGGAAGTGCCTTGATATAGCATGGAGAGAGCTACCCACATCTCTCTGGTTGTATCTTTAACTGCCAGATGTGAGACTATATGGTCTCAGACTCCATCCAAGATCAACCGTGTTGCTCTTTCCATCTCCTTCCTATATTCTTTGAGTTGATCTACATCTGGGGAAACTGCCACCACATTACCTTTGTAGGCTTTCAGGCCATATTCATTTAGAAGGAAGGACATCCTAGCCTTCTAGATGACATAGTTGGAAGCTCCATCCAACCTATCCTGATCTCTAAGCCCTGTTGTGGCCATCCCTGAATCTGTCGAAAAATCCCTTTTTCCCTCTACTTGACTGCTGCTTTACTACTCACACTCCCTCCTGGAATGCACAAATCTGCTAGCTGCTATTGCGAATTTGTAACTAGAAAATTAGATTTGTTGGCTAGAAAGCCTCTGGGAGAATTTTTCCCTCTTATGTGTGTGCTTTTCTCTTCCTCCCGACATTAGTTTTGTTGCTGCAAGAACCTCTTTGTCCAACCAAAGAATCTGCTCAGCAAAAAACTGCGCTGCTGCTGTGCCCTTTGCTTGCTGGAATCACTCAATCTGGAAGGTCGAATTTTTCTACCACTCTGCATTGAAATATCGAACTTCTCCTCGCAACTCGGCTTGCCTGGTAATGGATTGCGCTTCCTCTAGGATTTTCGGCGTGCCGCTCCTACTGAACAACAAAATTCCCTTTTTTTCCTCTGAGCTTCCCGACTGATTAGTTATGCTTTGATTCCATGTGAAGATTCCAAAACTGAAATCCTATTGTAGCAACTGGAAATTATTCTTCTAGTTGTTAATTAATATTAACAATTTATTTGCTATGATAAACACTGAATAAATCACTTTGCAACCTTCACAAATAAAATACTGTGGAAATAATAACACTGGAAACTGAGAAAATACTAGCACACATGCAATAAAAATGACACTGTTATTTTTGGACTAAAGTCCCCGAAAAAAGCCAACTTGGGAAAACCGATGCAACAGATGAGGGCTTTATTATTAAGCAACAATGAAATTTGAGTACAATCTATGGATGCCCAATTGGCAATCTAAATAGTAACAAAATATGGCCAAAATTATTTAAGGGAATTACCCTTCTTCCACAAGCAACCCCAACACAACTTTCCTTCAAAGAACTTGTCCTCCTGAGCCGTTTGCGTTAGCCTTTGTGTAGTGCTTGCACATGCCCTATGAAGTATAACCTCTGATGATGTCGTTCTGCTTGTCTCTGCTGAGAACATTGCTTCTCCGACACTCTAGAACCTTTGTCTGGCCTCTGGAATTGAAAACAATTTTTTCTCCAGCTAAATCGAGTTGCTTTTCTGAAGCAACTGCGCAATCCTCTGTGCTGCTTCACTAGAAATAACTCAGCTTCCTTACTGCTGCCTCTCTGGATTGGAAAACTTCCTTTGGATCACTGTCTCCGCCCCTCACTGACTCTGTTTCCTCACTGAAGCTTGAACTCTCTGGCAACTGACTATTGCTACCCTGGAAAATCGAATTCTCCAAGTGACTCTAGTGTGTGTTCTCCATCACCACATTGGTCCCTTCTTATATCTTCCTGTTGGGACTCCAACAACCAAGATTAAATCTTAATTGATGGCTCAAATCATTTTTGGATCAATTCGTGTGGGTTTCTAGAGAATTCTCACCTTGACTTAATTAATTCTGATTGATTAACCACTTTTTCTAAGTTTAGACTTAGGAAACATTAAAAAATTGGTTAATAATCTAATTAAGTCATTTCTAAGTGGAATTTCTAGAAACAATTTTTGGGTTCTGGAGATCTCATGTATTCTAGCCTCTGCACGAAATTTTGTGGCTAGAAGACATCTGATGCTACGGAAACTAACACAATGGAGAGGGTTTTGGAGGCAGTAGAAGCCTAGATTGGTACAACAACAACCTCAAGGCAATCTCGGGTAGTTTGGAATAGTGTAGATTTTCAACCGTAGGAGGTACAGAGGACTAGAGATAACGGTGGGGTCAAAGTTAGGGTATTAAAGTAGTAGGGTTTGGTTGATGTGATAACCCTTCTTGTGTATTTCAATTGGATTTGAAGGATTGTAGCTCTAAACTATTTTCTGTAATGTTGAATTGGTTTCATGGGCATGAATTGTTGAATACATGATTATTCAATCTCATTGCATTTCGATATCATCTTTGATTGTCAAATTAAAGTATATTGTTGGAATACAAAACTTGTCTAGTGCTCTTTCCTAATGCTAAAGGCAAAGTTACCCTACGGGATAGTACAATGGTATCAAAGTTATACATCCTGCCAACTTGTGAGCATAGGAGCTCTGTATGTTTCCAGAAGATAGAGAAAATGTTTCAATCAGGAGGAAAACGGTGTAAAGACCCCTGCCAATCTGCCCTGAGAACTATTTTGTTGTTTGTTGCTTTGCTGATTTGGTTTAGGTGATTATTTTTGGATATTTTAGTAGAGTATTGCTCATACAAAATAACTCTATTACATGCAAGGGACATATGCAAGAATTTGAACACCGATGCTTCAAGAAAAGCAAGTAATAATAGAGATATTGCAGATTTGAACTTTATTGAACTATACAAACTAGTTACATGCCTGGAGACAATTATTTGAGTACATGAGGATAGACTTGAAGCTGCCATCATAGTTTGGATGTGACTTGCTTCCCATAGGGTAAGCTCCCAGGCGCCCACATCTGAAATCATTCCTTGACTTCCTTGGATTGTACGCTGATAATTGATAGAAAGCAAATGTACTCATGTGTGGATGTTTGTTCATGATCCTGGTTGTTATCCACATTATATCTCCTTGATATTCCTTGTCCTTGATATCAACCACGAACTATGATTGTTGTACACTGACTTGAGCCACGATTTGCTATTTGCCCCCCTTGGTTATTCGACACGCAAGCTTCCAAGCCTAGCTATGATTGTTGTCCACCTTCTGGCTTGCGATTTGCCTTTATAACTCTCCCAGCCACCTCTATTCTCATCAAAGCAACCTCCTGTTCATTCATGCACCCTTGAGACAACGGATCAGTCCCCCTTTTGTACGCACAACCCCCACAGCAGACAGATTCTTCCTCCTCTTGATGCTCAGACAACCATGATCTTGTCAGTGTGACCTAGCCCCCTATCTCCTCAACAATGCGACCTAGCTGTGCATTGATATAGCTATAATAGCAACTCAATCTATCAATGTTCCACTCTCATAGACACGTGTTGGACACCTAATCCTCAATGGGTTAGTGTGGAAGCCAAATGGACAAAAGGAGTCCAAGAGACCTTGGGATGTGAATCCCAACGGTCACATAATGTACTATAAATGTATATCATTTGTCAATAAAAATTGTATTGCATGTTTTATCTTTCATATCTCTCTTGCTGTCCATGTGTGTTTAACATGGTATCAGAGCGGGCGATTGCTGTCCTGCTCCAATTTCAGCCACTTGTTTTGTGGTCTCTATATATATGTCAGTTCTACGTTAACTGACATCTCTGACTTGTGTCTGCCATACCGACGCTCTCTGTACCTGCGCTCTCATTCTTTGCCATTATCTGCGCTCTCTGTCCATAAACGCTCTCCTCTGCTTGACACTGCCAGCACTGTCACTTCTTGCCAGCGTGCCCATAATAGCCAAGAAATGAGTGCGTTGATAATTTATAAATATTGTGCGCATTATTGATGTTGGAGCAATTCTAATCCGTGAGAGAAATTAGCTCCTTGACGGTAAAGAATTTATGCCTCATCGACCTGGTCAGATTGAATGAGTGCCACCACCTTGCAGTGCAGTGCATCCACCTCTGCCGGAGCAGCACCCAAAAGGTCCCAGAAGCTGTCGCCGTGACCGCTCAATCCTGTTGATTTATGCGAGGCAGCCGCTGTATGTGTGTTTAATCTTTCATCTCCAGATCCATTGTTGGAAGGTGGAGCATGAGTCAAAGAAATGAAGCAGATGAAGAGAAAATAATATAACCGGGAATGTTCAGATGAATCGCTCAACAGGGTCCTCAGAGCATGTTCCACTACGCCTTTGGATTTGTTCATTAATTTGAATACCGAGGGTTTCCCATCATTTTCATCATTGAAATCCATCCTGACATCTGGAAGCTCGATGAAGTGGATGCCCAATCCTGCAGCGTGAGAGACTCTGTGTAAGCGGTGTGAGAAGAAGAGAGTGTGATGAAAGTTATGGAGAGACCATGGCGGGAGGTCATGAGCTTGGCAAACTCGCAGAAGGGAATGAGCTGCTCGATTCCTGCCGAGGGCAATACTGCTATATAGTAGACGGAAAATTGAATCCTATTAGCTGGTCGGTGGATGAACATACACATCAGTTCCGTAAATGCTTTTTAAACGACGGAGTGCCATACGTGTTGGCTGTGTTTGAGCATGGCAATTTACCTCAAGGAGTAGATGATCAAACCAGGCGTGGTTGCTATTCAAGTGCTTTGAGACTTTTGAAGTTCCTTCTTCTTGAAAGTAAGATTGAAACTAGAGCTGCTGAAATTGGTCACGTTTTTGGATATATCAGGGCAGATGCAAATGTGGCCCTTAAAGATAAGCTTGAATACATATATGAAGCACTGCTGCCCATGTATTGCCAGAGATCATTTGGATTGCATAGATCTAGGTGTGAATTCTTCTGCTAAATTCAGAAAGGTCGGGTTGTTGGACGTGCATCTTCAACCGTCGCTGTAGTAGGCATTGTAAAGCAGAGGTGAGGAGGCTCAGTCTTTCCCAAAGTGTATGCGCTGCGTATGAAGAGGTCGCTTATGCAACTGTGTTCCAGCGACCTTCAATGAAAGCGCGTTGCAGGCACATAAATCAAGCTGCACGCCTTCATATATATAGTCCATAGCAGCCCATTAATCTCAAACACATTATTTGTTTCAACTCTTCATTTGAAACGTTGTACTTTCTGTGCCGATATAATTTATCCAAAAAAAAAATTGTCGGGACTTATTTTCTGCGCATACAGCTTTACCAAAAAAAAAAAAAAATTGTCGCAGTGTTTATTCAGAACTCTCTCCTCTTTATATACGTACATGTAGGCAAAGCTGGAAATTAGTGTAATCTCTGCTGTGAATCTCGAAAACGTGAGAAGATTTGGGAGAAGGCTGCGCGCTTATGCAGTTGTAGGGGCCGACACATCCCCTACTTGTAAATCTATGCGAATTGACACAGAGTGTGGGAGCTATCCTATTTGAAATCACAAATTGCAACTGGAATTGGGTACGAGCAAGAGAACATTATTGTACAGAAAAGCGTCGGCTGTGTAACAATACATGTTTATTGTAAAACGCCTTTTGGGAAAAAGCTGGTGGGATGGACTAAGGTGCCCTTTTCTGATATTGTGGAGGGCTACAGAGACCCCCATTCTCTGCATTTCCTCAGCTATTGTTTGAAGACAAGCAAAGGAAAGCCTCAGTTTGGAATCATTAATCTATGCGTGCGTCTACTTCCCAAACAATATAATTACGACTCAGACCAGCCTGGTTTCAATTGTGGACCCGTTCACTACTCAGAGCAACCTGGTTTCAATTCTGTACTTGTTGATTACTTTCTGTTATTTCAAATGTGTTGGAATATGAAGCTTATATAACCAAACACCACTGAAATCGAGAGCCATCACTATTTTTGAAGACAATTGCAATCTGTTGTAAAATCCAATTGTATTGACATATTGACAGTGAGTGTTGATTTTTCTGTACAAGTTCATAGTTGTGATCAGTGTAATTTTCACAATGAATAAAATGACTCAAATTGGTGAAGTATTGAAGTTCTTAAAAACTCTGATACATTCCTCTGATCATGGTACAGTAAGAATAAGTAAAGCTTCTCTTGTTGACATTAGAACCTGTTTGCATAATGTACAAGAGAATATTGAGTTTTTGCAGCTTGAGACAAGCTACAGCACGAAGAATTACAGCAGTGGAGTCATCATTCTGAACCTGTTTTTGTTCAGAACATTGAAACAGAATCCCATAAGCAACAAGTTGATTCAAATCCAGTGCCCAAGGAAGCAGCAAAGTCACATGCAGATGCAGAAGTTCAGTCTGCACTTCTCAAGCCAATCATCAGACCTTGGGAAGAGCTTGTCCATAACAAGCACAGAACTGGTCTTGGATATGACAAGGACTTGTCATTTCATATTCTAGACTATGCCAAGCCCATTCAGTTTCAAAGTGCTGGATTCATACATGATAGTTCACCTGCTCCTCATGACAGTTCATCTCCAGCTGTTCCAGATTCTGCCCCTCTTCCACAGCAACAACAACAACAATAGATCGTGAAATGCCAACACTGTGATCGAGTTGGCCATCTGAAAGATCACTGTTTTGATCTTCATCCATGTAAGCACTGTCATAAAACCACCCATTCTTCAAATAGATGCTTCAACAACAAACGTTCTGCAAGAACAAAGATTCATCCAGGATGGATCGCTTCTTGGCAATGGGCATCAACAGCCAAGAAGATATTCCAAACACATGTTAGAACTTGTTCCGGAATATTGAACAGTCTTGCAGTTGAGTTTTCTCCATCTTCTCACCTTGTATCTGACAGGGGGGGAAATGATGGTCATCTACAAGCTTCAAAGCCACATCAAGCGAGCCTGAGCCACAACCTAGCACATCAGTTTCAGAGTTGTAGCCAGAGACAAAGATGTCTGTGAACATGCCTTCAGTGGCAATCTGGAACACTTCCTCTAGCAGAAGACTTCAGCTTCTTGCCAGCTTTGGAAGAGTTCCGAGAACAAAATTGAGAACACTTCCTCTAGCAGAAGACTCCAGCTTCTTGCCAGCTTTGGAAGAGTTTCAGGAATTGCATTAAGCATTCCAGAGTTGTTGGTCATCCTTAAACCATCACAGGTTGAGACTTCCCTTTTCAGGTTGAAGTTTTACCTTTTATGCAGGGTGAGACCTCCCTTTTATGGTTGAAGGTTTCCCTCTTTAAACAATAGGACTTCCTCTAGCAGAAGACTTACAGCTTCTTGCCAGTTTTGGAAGAGTTCCGGGAACTGCACTAAGCGTTCCAGTGTTGGTGGCTATCCTTAAACCACCGCCCTTTTTACCAACATTTCATAGAGCACATTCAGCCTAGTGCTCCCATGCATTATTGCACATTTTGTATTACAGCTCTTTTCTTGGACTCATACATAACCCTTCGGATTAAGGGGGGGAATGTTGGACACCTAATCCTAAAGGGTTAGTGTGGAAGCCGAACAGACTAAGCAGTCCAAGGGAACTTGGGATGTGAATCCCAACGGTCACCATATTGTACTATAAATGTACATCTATTGTTAATAAAAAAATGAAATGAATGCCTTATCTTTCCTACTCTCTCGTTCACCATGTCTGTTTAACAGAATTAGTTTACAGGCAATACCTCATAAAAGAATTCTCGTTGATCATTTTCGGTCTAGTTTCAAGTTGTTTAGATTGAAGGTCGCTTTCATGAATATTGGATGGTTTACGATCAATTAGCTCTGTTTCAGTTGATGAATAGACTATTGGATTGCGTAGTGGATTGCGTGGATTGAACATAGTATACCCATGAGTGTCGCTGATGATTAGTTGATCACTGTGATTCCATTGAGTTTTGATTCCCTGTTTTGTGTGTGGATTGATTTCATTGAGTTTAGGATTTTCCCTTGTTTCGTGTGAAGACCAATTCTGTTATTTGTCCAGATAAACGATTTCCTTTGCTTTATGAGGTGATTGATCCCAGTTTTCAGGAATCAGATATCAATCAAATTTCAAATAGCAGTACAATGGCTCCAGGTAAGGATATTTGCCAGTAAGAGTTGGTGTGTTTACAGAAGGGTTTAGAGTACAGTTTCTTAGGGGTTGTTTGGTTGAATTGCTAGGTGTCGAATAGGCTAAGGGTTTGAGTTGTTTTCATCAAATTGAGACCTGTAGATTACTTGATTGCAAGTATAACAATAAATTAGTAAGTAATAGAATAAAATAGAGTGATTTCTCCAGATTAGTACTTAACTTTCAAATCTCTGTTAATAGGAAGCAAACCATTAGGTACAGACCAATTGTTGATTGAGTTGCTATCAGTATAGATTGCTTGTTTGCTTAAGAATTGAATTGTTATACACTGCTCAGTTGCTCAGGAATGAATTGTTGTTTGTGTAGATTGTTTAAGGATTAAAGAGTTATTAGTACAGATTTGTTTGTCTGCTTAAGGATTGGATCGCTATCATTATAGATTGCTTGCTGAGTGATGAATAAAGTGTTAAAAACTATGGTACCAGCATTTGGGGATTTGATTGAGTAAAGTTTTGTGTGAGTAGAATTCCATTTTTATCGCTTGAGATTCACAGCTCAGTAGTTTGTTGAGTTCAGATTTGAATGCTAGGGTTTGTAAAGGCTTTTGAAATCTCTAGATTAAATTTGATTGTTGGGTCTGCTTTTGACAACTAAATGTTTGCAAGTGTTAATGTGTTTATTACTCCACGAATCATTATAAGGCAATGTTAAACTCTACTTTAGCCCTAAGCTAAGAAAGCACAAGGAAATTCGTGTTTACGAACCCCGGGTTGACAATTAATGTTAAGGGATTTAAACTGACAATTTAGTCTCTCAACATTTTGGCGTTGTTGCCGGGGAGATTGTCATTTCTTATTGAGGTAATTATCATCATCTGAGTTTCAGGATCTTGCAGGGTTGTCAGAGGGTGGAGAGAGTACAGTAAGACGTGGGTGAAGAGCCACGCATCCACTTTTGTTGGGTTTGCTCCAAAGTCTGACCAATCACTCCTTATCTTTGAATATTTTTTATTTTTTTTATCTTTATGCGTAGGAGTGCAGGTAGACCTAAGGATAGTTAAGGGTAGATTTATTTCTAGTTCTAGATTTCCTTCAACTTTTGGATCAGTTAATATGCCTATTCTTACCGCTGCTAATCGAAATGCAAGATTGAGACAAGACGGAGGAAGTGTTGATACTAACGTGGTTTCGGACCAGGAATTCCTAGATCAAGGAGAAAGGATCATTCAACAGATTGTCTAGACAACCCTGTGGAGGAACCAATAGAACAACAAAACCTCATGGACAAGCAATCAACCAACATCTACCGTGTTCTGATACCCCTGGGCCACCCCATAATCAGCAAACCTCAGCGGGTGTTGGTCGCAGAAATGGATCACCTAGATGGAGAGGATAAACACAATGAAGAACATCAAGAAGAGTGCGAAGGCCCTCAACGCAATGGGAATCTCTTTGGAGGAGGCAACCAAAGCGAGGAAGAAGTCACCTTTGGATTTTCTATCTTAGATGTGACATGTGATATCACGATGAAGAGCATTCCAATGGCATCTCTCCCATTGTTCTACAGTAAATCATCTGAAGATCTCGATGCCTTTCTTTTTGAATTTGATATTCTATGTCGCAATTATAATTATTATGACAATGCTCATAAACTCAAACTATTTCCCACCACATTAAAAGATGCAACCCTTAGGTGGTTCATGAATCTAGGGCAACACACTATATACACATGGGATGACATAAGATCAGTTTTTCTTAAAAAATATCAAGACTTTTGTAAGAGTAGGGACATCAATGATATCCTTAGGATGCAGCAAAATGAAGATGAAAATCTAGAAGAGTATCTTGAACGTTCCTATACAATTTCCACAAATCTCGTGGGTCCGACCTAGATGAAAATATTATCAGAACTGTTTTCCTAAAAGGGCTAAGAGACAATTGTATTGAAACATTAAACTTGCTCAATGGTGGGGACATTTATAAAAATCAATTTGCTTAAGTCATTGAGTTGTGTCGCACTTACTCTAGAAGCCAAGCCAAAGTAGGTAAAAAGCTTTGGGAACTTAGAGACAATTCTAGAGACTATGTGCAAAAGAAAACTGTGGCTAATGCTGTTACAAGAGTCGAGCTAGAGAACCTATTAGAAAATTTTAAAACTGATATTCTAAACACAATCAGCGACCAGCTAGATACCATGAAAATTAAACAAAAGCAGGAAGCCGAGAAGGCAGCCATGGCAGTGTTTTGTTCCAAGTGTAGGCGTAAACACACAGAAAGGGAGTGCCCGTTAAACACCATCGAGGTCTGTGGAATCTGTACCTTAGAACACCCAACCGAGAAGTGCCCATCACTTCCCAGCTTACAAGCCATCTACAAGGGGAATGATATCTACACGAATGAAGAAATGAGACCTGTTTGGCAACCACAAAGGCGTATGAATCCAACATTGAAAGACATTGTTAAAGAGGAGCTTCAGAAACTTTTGGCCGCAGATTTCATTTACCCCATTTGTGATAGTAAGTGGGTATCACCTTTGGTAGTAGTTCCAAAGAAGAACGGCAAGTGGCGAATCTGCGTCGACTACAGAGGGTTAAACAGGGCCACATTGTGCGATTACTTTCCATTGCCTTTCATTGATCAAGTTCTCGACACGCTTTCAGGTAAGAAATATTTTTCTTTTCTAGATGGTTATAGCGGGTACAATCAAATTCAGATAGTCGAAGAAGACTAGGAAAAGACTACTTTCACATGCCCATGGGGTACTTATGCATATAAAGTCCTTCCCTTTGGTCTTTGTAACGCCCCCGCCGCCTTCCAAAGCACTGTGCTTGCCATTTTCCCTGATCTGATCCATGACTGTGTGGAAGTCTATATGGATCACTTCATAGTTTATGGGGATGACTTTCTACAGGCTTTGGGAAATCTAGAAAAGGTATTAATTCGTTGTCAAGAAGCCGATATGGCCCTTAGTAGCAATAAATGTAGAATGATGCAAACTAAGGGAATTGTTCTAGGCCATCATGTGTCAATTGAAGGGATTCAAGTTGACCCAGCAAAAATCGAGGTAATTTCACTTATTCCTATTCCGAGCTCGCAAAAAGAGGTAAGAAGTTTTTTAGGGCACGCAGGATATTATCGACGATTTATCGAGAATTTCGGCACGCATGATATTATCGACGATTTATCGAGAATTTCACTAGAATTGCAGCACCATTATTCAAGTTGTTAACTAAAGATACTAACTTTGTATGGAATGTTGATTGTCAACAGGCATTTTAGGTACTGAAGGAGAGATTATCTACCGCTCCGATGCTAAGAGGACCAAATTGGTCCTTACCTTTTGATATTTGTACAAACGCTTCGGACACTGCACTAGGAGCAGTTTTGGGACAAAGGGAAGATAACTTTCCCTATGCCATTTACTTTGTTAGCAAAAATCTCTCTCCCGCTGAATTAAATTATACGGTTACTGAAAAAGAATTGTTAGCAATGATGCATGCTATCAGAAAGTTTAGACATTATATTACCGGATATGAGACATTTGTCCATACCAACCATTCTGCTGTTAGATTTTTAATGAATAAACTTGTTACTAACAGTAGGATAACTAGATGGTTGTTTCTTGTACAAGAATTCAATATAACTATAATTGATAGGCCTAGAAGAGACAACTTGGTAGCTGATTTCTTATCTTGTTTGAATCTTACGCAGGGAAGCATACCAACGCCAGTGCCCAACGACTTCCTAGATGAAGCTTTATTTGCCATTTCTACTGTCACTCCTTGGTTTGCTGATGTTGCCAATTATCTGGTATCAAGAAAACTACCTCAAAACCTGTTGGCCCGTGAGAGGCACAATATAGTGCAGCGCAGTGCTAATTACTCCCGGATCGAGGGAGATCTATTTCATACAGGGTCGGACTTGATTATGAGGCGGTGTGTGCGGGAAGATGAAATGCACGATATATTAAGCGCCAGTCACAACGAGCCTTGTGGTGGCCATTTTGTCGACAAAAAAATGGCATATAAAGTTCTCCATACTGGATACTATTGGCCGACCTTATTCAAAGTTTCCAAGAAGTTTGTTTTGAGTTGTGATGCTTGCCAACTAATGGGGAGACCAATTGCCTCCGATGAAATGCCTCTTCAACCACAAATTGCTATTGAACCTTTTGAGAAGTGGGCATTGGACTTCGTAGGGCCCATCTCCCCAATGTCAAACAAGAAGAAATATATTTTGGTATGCACTGATTACTCACCAAGTGGGTGGAGGCCAACGCTGCCACTGAGAAGGCAGTAGTAGAGTTTTTGTTCGAAGACATCTTTACAAGATTTGGGGTGCCTCGTGAAATTGTCATTGATCAAGGAACCCAATTTACATCAAAGTTGGTCAAGGCACTCATAGAGCAATATCAAGTTAAGCACCGTAAATTGACCCCCTACCACCCCCAAGCTAATGGGCATGTGGAGTCCACGAACAAAGTGTTGGGATCTATCCTTACGAAAACAATTCAACTGCATCACAAAGATTGGGCAAAAAAGTTACCAGAAGCACTTTGGGCTTACCGAATCACTTGGAGGAATGTGACCGGACACACACCTTACGAATTAGTTTATGGTAAACAAGTGCTCTTGCCCATCGAATTCCAGGTAAAAACATTTAGAACTGCCGCTCAGTTGGGCATGAATTTAAATGAGGCTCAAGAACAGAGATTGACGCAGTTGAGCGAGCTTGATGAGATCCAACAAGATGCCTACCACAGAATTGCATTAGTATATGACCAAAGAGCCCGATGGCACAACAAATTTATTAAGAAGAAAATCTTCCATCCAGGTGACTGGGCCTTGTTATACGATAGTAAGTTTAAGCATTTCAAAGGTAGGTTTTTCACTAGATGGTTGGGACCGTATGAGGTAATTGAAGTCTTTAATAACTGTTCAGTTCGTATTTGTACTATCGATGATGATAAGATTTCTTTTGCAATAAATGGCCATCGGCTTAAAGTTTATCATAAACCACTTTCACGTGGTTAGTTTTTGCAGGAAGTTCGAGAGGATCCAAGATTGGCGCTAATTCATGTCAATAATCAACCCCTTGCTGATTCAGTTGATTAGTTTTATTTTTATTTACATATGTATGTATATATATATATATATTATATATATATATATAAATAAACCAGTGGGTTGTCACTTTTTATATCTACAGGTGGTCCTCCCCACAACCCATGTAGAATAAAGGAGGAATCCATCAGAAGGAAGTTTATTCCTTTATCCAGGTCTGGTGGATTATCTATGGAAAAGGAATTGTTGGAGTCTCTTTTGGAAGCCTTCAGCCTCTCTAAATATGAAGCTCCCGAGCATTGACTGATCCAGGCTCGTAAATGAGATGGACCAGTATTAGTCTAAGGATTCCTTGAGCATAGAATTGTTCTTTTCCAGGCTCAAGGAAATGATTACAGAAAGGAAACCTGTGGAGTCTACTTGGGCAATTCAGACTCTCTAAATAAGAATGCCTCGAGCACTAAATACTTTAGGCTCGCTAAAATAATAAGGTAGTAGTAGTATAGGGATCCTCTGGGTTGTGAATTATTCTTTTCGGGGCCCAAAGGAATAAACTACGAAAAAGAAGCCCCCTTGGAGCTCTCTTTTGGCCATTTCCAGCTCCCTAAAGAAGAAATGCCCCAGACAGCTATCATTCCAAGCCTAGTTAAAATCCATGGATTGATAAGTAGTCTCCTTTTCTGAAATAATTGAGCAGCCTGGTCTTTGGCATTCAATCTGAAGGTTTCGAAATCAGTACAGAGAGCCAATATCTTATACTCTATCCAACTTCAGTTGTTCTTTCATGAGGATCTCAGAATTTGATTCCACATGTTGTTCAAGATACCTATGTTTCATGTTTTGATCAAAATATGATGTGTTATTTTCTGTTAAATGTCTATGTTCTATGCTCTGTCCAGAATGCAACTCATATTGCATACGAGGATCCTGAGATCTTACCTCGAAATTGGGGCCTATAATCACATAGTGTTGTCACAATATGCGCAAGAAATTTTTTGCATCATAAACAAAATCATCTTGTTTTTGTTAACATGCTTTGATGAGCCAAGGCCTGTCTTCATAAGCAAACAAGAAACGATCAGGGCTACCAGCTCACTCTGAGTTAAGTACAGGTTCATGGCATTAGTACTCAACTCGCCAAAGGCACGGTATGGCAATTCTCTAGAATCAAGGCAGTGGGCACATCATTATAGAAGACGTTGCTTCAGCACATCAATTGCACACACGACACAAATCATTTAAGTGGTAAAGGTACACACTTGTATTCTGCTTAAGTTTAACTGGCAAGTAGTTAAAATGTTAATCATTGAAGGACGCCTCTGAATCTATCTTGTGATCACCAAGATCATACATCCTACGACCTCACCTCTCTATTCTCGATCTCGTAAACACTTATCCTCCAGCATGCTAATAAGACATCACCACCACCGCCATGATCTATTCTTGCTATGATGACTGCTCACCCGCTTGACCATCGATTCATGACACCCTCTGTCATCATGTTAAAGACGCGCCATCTCACAGCCGAAATGCTCACACACTCCATCCATGGATTGCACACTGCAACCAATTGCCCACGCTCTAAACCAGTCGAAGACAGAATTATCACCATCATAGCAATCGATCCCTTGTATCTGATCCATCATTGCGACGATCATTCATCTGCCATTAAAACAGAGATCAATTGTGAGCATGGGTGGAAGGATAATAAGGGACCAACAGCGCAGTCAATTGAAGAAAAAAGGGGAATTTCAACAGAACGTAGGCGCCATGGGAGCAGACAAACATGAACCCACTTTTGTTCAATTCCTGCACAGCCCAGAATATGAACAATGTAAGGGAATTCTAGAGGAGAAAGGAAGGATGACCTTTTTACTAAAGTTCCAGGGCTTTAATGATCAAGTTGCAATAGCATTCGCTTCAAGTTTTAATGGCGAGCACGCCCAAGTCGGCGACCTCAACTTCAGCACCACAGAGGAATCAGTGAGTCGGGCGATTGGGCTACCAGCTGTTGGTGAGCGATTTTTCAAGGGCGGCTAGTTAGACATACCGAATTGCACCGTGTTCTTGAAACCAGCCTACAAGTCAATTAGTTGGACGAAGGGAGTGCTTCGTAACTGCATAGAGGACCAATGGCATCCACTCCTGACAATGCTACAGCGCATCGTGACCTGTGAGGGAAGGTTTGTCGTTCTATTCCTTTATCATATCTGGCTCATGGTTCATGTTATTGAAGATAGGCCACTAAACATTCCTTATTTCTTAAGATTAAGCTTGCATAACATGGCAAGGGGTGTACAGTCTCAGGGCAAGAAGCTCGAAACTACATTGTATCATCATAGTTTAATTAAAATTTTACTGGTTGCTGAGCTTAAGAAACGGAAGCGATCGTGGGAGGAATTCCTTATTGAGGCATTTCCTGGACAGGAGACACAAACCAAGGGCTGGCAACACGCAGTGGGCCGCTCCCTAAAAATCGACGATGCAATGCCCCCATTTAAGTCTATTTTCACACCTACCCATTCCCCTACTCCTGGTTCCGAACTCCCTCATATAGCTGCAGATAGTTTAAAAGATGGCACAAGGAAGGGTTCGGTGGAAATCCCGTTGGGCTCGCAACGAAAAAGGAAACGTGATCGGGCAAAACCTACCCAGCCAGAACTAAGTCCCATGGCAGAGAGCAACACTCTGGAATCTCCAATAGAATCCTCCTTTAAACCCGAAATCACCACCGCTAAGGCTAAACACCGGTGTCCCCTGTTCCCCTACAACACTCCCCCAATTCCCGTGGTTGAAACCTCAACTCAAGGCCATCGTCAAACCTGCAGCATGGCTCCTACCTTGCAGACCAATGTTGAAGGCACTGGCCTCGCACATATTCCTATTTCATCCTCCCTTGATGACGATCCTCTACAATCAAAAACGCCCCTTGAGGAGGAGCCCACTACTACAACTAAGCTTAAAATCCCGGAGGATATCGCACGGGATCTGGAGGCTTTGTCTCCCACTGGACCAACAGCAAGCAAAGACACTACAGAGGGTATTCCGCATCAGTCATCATCTAAGAAACCGAGAGGCAAATCGTTGGGAGGAAGTACCTCGCAGCAACCAACGACCCCGACTAAAGCCCCCACACTTGATGCTGAGGAAAATTGAAAAATCAGGCTTATCAAGCTACGGAAGACAATCGCCAAGCTTAGAGAGCAAGCAAATAAATACAAGGTCTTATTTCATTTTGTAAAAGATGTGAATCAGCAAGTCAGAGACTCTAATATGAACCTGTATGCCCAGAATGATGCCTTGACAAGGAAAAACAAGCACCTTCTGAGATGGAAAGCAGCTCAAAACAAGCCTGCCAGACGGTTGAATGCAAAGAGATTAGCACTGCAATTTCAAAAGTGTTCACCACCTATCCGACAAGGGATCGAGGTTTTAATCAAGACTGTTGGTCTCTAACCACAGTCTTCTTCAGTTGAATGCAGTCTCCTTTTTGTTGGATGCATGAGGGCATGAATCAGGATCGGCATGGGAGGATGTTGATCCTCTGTTTTGTTCCTATTAATACCATCTTCAATCCTCATTTTGACACTATGGAACCTATTTCCTTGCTATTTTGCTACCCTATCATGATCCCAATCCCTGTTTGAGGTAAATCTTTTTATGGTTACATTTGGCTATTTGTTAGTGGATTTAAGCAAATATAGGTAGCTAATTCCTAAAACTAACTAATTATTATGATCAAGTGTAGACTTCTCAGCAAGATGTGCAGGAGGATAATGGAAAGAAGCAGCTAGTGTACCTTGGCTCCTTACCACTGTACTCAAAAGTTATATTCGGATTCAGTACTCAAACAGTGCAATGGATAAGAAATCATGCGCTTCTGGATGATGAGATGTCACCAGCCTTGCAATGAACGCATTTGATCCCAAGATCTTCGTTCTCTTTCTTTGGTTGCGGCATACACCAAGTTTGGGAATTGGTTACAAGCTGTTGGACCAATTTGCGGCAGCCGTTCGAACCTATTTGCTCTGGAGGAGTCGACTTGTTAAGGCTATTATTAATTGCCATTTTAGTTCAGTGTTTAACTGTAATTAAATGCCTATAAAAGGCAAGGGATGTAATATGTCAAGTTAGTGTTAAAAACAGTGAAGTACTTTGTCGAGAATTCTATAACTCATCTTTAATAATATCGGATGGTTCTGCTTTGAATTTGAGAGTAAGCGTTGATGGATTGCTGAGGATAGTCGATTGATTGCGTTTGAGATTTCTTCTTTACTGTAAGTTTATCTAGCTCCCAGGTGTGGTCGGGCCCACCCATCTAGGTTTGCTTTGTACATTGCAAATAAAACCACTGTGTGACTAGTCGCGGTTAGCTTTACTTTCATTACGAATCGGTTTGGCTTGCTGCATATGAACTGCATTAATTTGATTGTTTAAAAGAATGTCGATGCATTCATGTTCTTTAATTCCTTCATTTCCATAATTAACAGTTGAACTTTTGTTTGAACCTTGCTTTGATTTCGAAACAAAGTATGCTTGCTATCGCATTGATTTATAGTCAACCAAGAAGTGCCACATGATCATCTAACGAGTGAAACGAATTATCTATACAATGAGAGTGTTGAGATTGTTTTGATAGTTAACTCTATTCTGTGAATTCGAACTAATTAAGAACAAGATTTGTTTGACTATCAAATTGCTCTTCATTCCCTCAGGAGCTAGAACGGATTGACTCTTTATTTGAATTCGGTCTAGTTTCAAGTTGTTTAGATTGAAGATCGCTTTCATGAATATTGGATGGTTTACGATCAATTAGCTCTGTTTCAGTTGATGAATAGACTCTTGGATTGCATAGTGGATTGCGTGGATTGAACATAGTATACCCATGAGTGCTACTCATGATTAGTTGATAACTGTGATTCCATTGAGTTTTGATTCCCCTGTTTTGTGTGTGGATTGATTTCATTGAGTTTAGGATATTCCCCTGTTTCGTGTGAAGACCAATTCTGTTATTTGTCCAGATAAACGATTTCCTTTGCTTTGTGAGGTGATTGATTCCAGTTTTCAGGAGTCAGATATCAATCAGATTTCAAACAACAGTACAATGGCTCTAGGTGAGGATATTTGCTAGTAAGAGTTGGTGTGATTAAAAAGGGTTTAGAGTACAGTTTCTTAGGGGTTGTTTGGTTGAATTGCTAGGTGTCGAATAGGCTAAGGGTTTGAGTTATTTTCATCAAATTGAGACATGTAGATTACTTGATTGCAAGTATAACAATAAATTAGTAAGTGATGGAATAAAATAGAATCATTACTCCAGATTAGTACTTAACTTTCAAATCTCTGTTAATAGGAAACAAACCATTAGGTACAGATCAATTGTTGATTGAGTTGCTATCAGTGTAGATTGCTTGTTTGCTTAAGAATTGAATTGTTATAGACTGCTCAGTTGCTCAGGAATGAATTGTTGTTTGTGTAGATTGCTTAAGGATTAAACGGTTATTATTATAGGTTTGTTTGTCTGCTTAAGTATTGGATCGCTATCATTATAGATTGTTTGCTGAGTGATGAATAAATTGTTAAAAACTCTGGTACCAGCATTTGGGGATTTGATCGAGTAAAGTTTTGTGTGAGTAGAATTCCATTTTTATCGCTTGAGATTCATAGCTCAGTAGTTTGTTGAGTTCAGATTTGAATGCTAGGGTTTGTAAAGGCTTTTGAAATCTCTAGATCAAATTTGATTGTTGGGTCTGCTTTTGAAAACTAAATGTTTGCAAGTGTTAATGTGTTTATTACTCCATGAATCATTATAAGGAAATGTTAAACTCTAATTTAGCCCTGAGCTAAGAAAGTGCAAGGCAATTCGTGTTTACAAACCCCGGGTTGACAATTAATATTAAGGGATTTAATCTGACAATTTAATCTCTCAACAACGCTCACCCTATATGTGCCAATGTAGCCCTCTGGAGGATTAGGACCCCGTATAGGGAGACCAAACCCCAAATGGAAACCATCTGCAATCCTGTATAAGATCCAATGCCTCCCCTAGGTTTCCAATACAACAAGTCATTAGACAAATCGAGTAAATGAGCTTACCTGATCATGGACCACAAGTGGGGACTTTATAATGGCCTGCCCTTCCATAATGGGCTTCGGGATGTGCCAATGTCTCCTAAACTCCCAATGGGGTTAATCAAGTACCCTATTATGTGGTTTCTGCTTCTAAAGGGGATAATATAGTCAAGATACAGCCATCAAAAGGTGGTGGCATGTGGCAAATAGGTGAATGAGGTAGGGAATGAGAAGGGGCAGCCCTCGGTCACATCATGAGGCACAAGGGTAGCTAATAAGAGGGAAGCCCACACTTGGGTTTATAAGGTGTAGGAGGGAGCAATCGTGGTACATGAGGTGTCCCGACCTTGATTTTTCCACCCTTCTTTATATGCCTTTTGCCTTTTTATGATTTTCCTTGATTAACTGCTCGGGGTTCAAGGGGTTAGAGCATGATGTATAAGATATTGCAGTGAATTCCCCCTTTTAAGGTGGGGCAGTTTATCACTCACCGGGAGTTGGGACAATCATGTATTCCTATATGATGAAGAAGGCTCATAGAACCTGTAGGAACCAGGGTGATGGCCATGATGATGGGGTAGATCTCATGTATTGGCTTTTTCCCATGTGCTAAATGTATTTTGTCCCAGCCATCTTTTGCATTTTGTGGTACATTTTCCTGTTGAATGTGGTCATATATGCTTTTATCTTTCTTTTCAGCTACATTAACTTGTGGTCAATAAAAGAGATCCCACTGGACTAGAACGCAAGGTTAATATCCAAAAGGGGTCTAGGGGACAAGGGCATAGACCTAACCCATTCTTTCCGCTGAATCCCCCCATTAATCCATGCCCATAAGTGTCCATGATAAGCAAGCTACAATACTCAATTACCAAATGACAAGGCATACCTTTAGGTTCGGGAGGCCCACCTTCAAACATATGATCATGGCAGATGGCGAGGGATCTCCTTTATAAGACATGCTCAAAACCTAACCCTTGAAATTCTCCCCAGGCCCTTCCTAGAGAGCCTTCCATCTTGTCTTCCAAGACAAACAAGCCACAATCTTGAGCCTCTCTTGTGAATAGGCTTCTAGGAACCCTTCATCCTATCTTTGATCTATTCATCTTTGTGATCCTTATCATACTAAGTCTCCTCCCATCAGTGAAAGTACATAAAGAGTAGGGAGCTTTAGTTGAGGTGACAGTGGGCTATTGCTCCATTGTTGCCCTTGACCTAGCAATTGTCCCTTTAGGATTCCCTCGTAGGACCCTTGCTAGTTTGAGCGGTAACATTTTGGCGTCGTTGGCGAGGACACAAAATGTGTGTTTTGTTCCCAATACGACATATAGACATATCATTATTGGCAACTCCATTGGAAGAACGAAGCCCTAGTTCTTCATTGAAATTTAAGGTTGATGCTTGTAGGGTGAAGCAAGCATTTTTCTAGGCATCTTTAATTTCACCCTGGAGACTCCTACCTATTTTTCATATATACCTCAAAGAGGTTGTCATTCTTTGATAAATTTCCCGCTTTGGACATTGCTAGCATTCCTGGGCATCCTAATCATGTCACAGGAAGGATTGTAATGTGGTGTGCATGTGTTTGATGGTGATCCACTCTCCGCAATTGACCATGTAGAAAGATTTAATGCATATGCTTCAAGAGAAAAGGTTGTCCACCAAGATGTCCTTATGTTATTGTTCATGGGATCTCTCAGTGGTCATAACTCATGGTTGCATGATCATGAACCTAGGAGCATGTAATCTACTGAAAAGTTCGTTGATGGCCTCCTTAGACATTTTCAGGTACACCCTACATTAAGCATCCAAGAGGAAGCCTTCATTGAGCATCATCAAGACATTAAGAATCTAGGCAATGAGCAAGAAGAGGAGTCCTCCTTGGGTCCACATGATGAAGATGACGATTTTGGGACACGTGCTGGGAAGGATGCATTTATGGAAAGTGAAATTGAGACCAACCTTACCTTTCTCAAGGATATTACTCCCGATGAATCCTCTTTTGAAAATTGAGACCAACCTTACCTTTCTCAAGGATATTACTCCCGATGAATCCTCTTTTGAAAACCTTGAGAGAGATAATCCCATTGACCCCTTGGAAGATGACATTGAAGATTATTTCCACATTGAAAAGGAGAAATGGGAAATTGTTGGTCCTCAATTTGATTGTGCTCCCATTTACGACACCGACAAGGAGGATGAGGATGAGATTGGTCTTCCCTTCCCCTCCGACATTATTTATGATGACATGCCCATTGATACCCTTGGGAAGGAGAATCTTCATTTTCCTTTGCATAAAGAGGGGTAGTTGGAAGAAATCAATTTTCCTTTTAGGAGAGACCCAACCTTTGATACTAAGGAAATTGATAAGGCTTCTTCTTCTCCTAAGTATGATTCTATGTTCAAATTTCTTGAGCCTTTAGATTATGATTCTGGGAAAGCACAATCCGTTGAATACAATATTTCTTTCTCCCTTTTTCCTATTGGCCATCATCTTGAGTCTTCATCAAGTGATTCCCTCACCCCTGGTCATATGATCTCAAGTAACTGTGAGCCCTTCCCCCCTCCCGAGTATAGTGTTAAGGAGAAGCCTGTCATTGATTATAATTTTCCTCCTTGGACGCACCCTTACGGTTTTGATCACTCCATAGTTTCCCTTCTCCATTGTAATCATCATGTGCAACCTACTTGTGTTTCTCCATCTCGTCGGCCTCCCTTTCCTACTAATCATAACCCAATGAAGGTCATAAGCCATGACATAAATAATAAGGACAATGGTGGAAGGGATATGCCAGAGGTTGCCATCCATCAAAGGTTTATGAGCTTGGTTGTTGACATCTCTATATTTTGGTTGCAAGAGAAGATCTCGCGAACTAGATTACATCCTTTTCTTAACCCTTCTCACATAATCATCCATGTGGGGGCATCATATTTTCCTACCTCCCGCCCACAACATCTTCCATGTGTTTGGGGTTGCATTCGCTTTGAGATTTGTTGCATATTTATATTGACTTCAGGATATGTTGGTTGAACTCACTTTATGATTACACATAATATTAGCCTTACTACATGCATGTTAGGATAGGATGCATTGCATGCTCATTTTCTCATTAGAACTAACACCATATGATATTTCTCATGGTAAATTAGATGTGCTTAAATTAAATTTGCATTATTTTCAGTTGATTTTATGGCCTAACATATACAATGTGTGCGTGAGACACTGCAAAAACATGTTGCCCCATGTTTTTACATCTACTATATGTGCAGGTGACAGGTCTATGGTAACCAAGAGATTGTTGGATTTCTTGTGACCTCCCGTTCAAGTAGCTTCACCTATGTCTTCGAGAGATCACACCCTAGTTGGAGCTAGATGTTACCCACTATTTAGTGGGTGATATCCCTAGGAGAAAAAAAAAATCTCCAAGATGGTCCTCAGCCGGCAACCAGCAACCCCTTGCATCCACCAGCTAGCTCATTGTGCCATTCTCTGCCACCTGAGCCAGCCATGTAGTCCCTCGCCCATCTTCCATGATCATATGTTTGAAGGTGGGCCTCCCGAACATAAAGGTATGCCTTGTCATTTGGTAATTGAGTATTGTAGCTTGCTTATCATAGACACTTCTAGGCATGGATTAATAGGGGGATTTGGCAAAAAGAATGGGTTAGGTCTGTGCCTTTGTACTCTAGACCCCTTTTGGATATTAACCTTGCATTCTAGTCCCATGGGATCTCTTTTGCTGACCATTTGGCTTTAGGGATGGTATTTCATGGGAAACCCCGATTTTGGTTGCGTGGTCTTGCTCCCTTATCCGCTTATATTAACCCTTTTCCACTCATTATTACCCCATTCATCATCTCTCCCACCTAGGTCCACATAGGGTTAGATTGCCCCTTCCCCTTGCCCATACCTTGGGTCATGGCCTAGAATGAAGCCCGAAGGTTGATGCAGCTAAAAAAAAATATAAAAGCATATACGACCACATTCAACAGGAAAATGTACCACAAAATGCAAATGATAATCGGGACAAACACATTTAGCACATGGGAAAAAGCCAATACATGAGCTCTACCCCATCATCATGGCCATCACCCTGGTTCCTACAGGTTCTATGAGCCTCTTTCATCATATAGGAACCCATGACTGTCCCAACCCCCAGTGGGCAATGAACCGACCTGTGAAAATTCCTACACTGAAGGAACCCCTACTGCAGCAAATCTAAATCTACTTCATCTACTTGATTTTAAATTACATTCATTAAGTTATTCTTCTGAATGCTGAAGAAAATTACTTATGCAGCCTACACTAATTAAATATTTGACCTCATGAAACAGAAAATAGAGCAAAGAACAAGATACATAGGACACACTTATTTTTGGACACAATAGTCCCTGGAAAAACCCAATGCGAGAAAACTGATGCAGCAGTTCTGATGGTTTATTATTATGCAGGAGAAATATCTGAATACAAACCTAGGATGCTCATCTAGCAATCTTTTACAGAGAAAATACTAGCGGAAAATCTGAGTGAGTTTTACCTCACTTCACCCTGCAGAATTTCGGTTGCTCCGGCAACAACACTGGCTAACCCCGGCTACTTCTATGCTGGCCCTGCGTAGGCCCTGCGTCATCTCTTCTACCCTTTGCATCAGCTATCCCAGCAGTTTCGGCTTCTGCGAGACAGGCAGCTTTTCCCTCTGCATTAGCCCTTCTGGCTCTGCGTCAAGGCTGCGTGGGCCCAGACGAGCCCAGCGTCAGCTCTCCCGGTTACTGCGTTGTCTCTCTGCAAGCTCTCTCTGCCTCTCTGCTCAGTATTCTCTAAAAATTCCTTCTCCTGAATTCTCTCTACCCCTCTGCTGCTGAATGATCACCAAGTTCAAATTTCGCAGCTTCCTAGCCCCAGAAATCGAACTCGAAATCAATTCGTTATCTCCGTGTGTATTTCCAAATGAACCCCAAGCCTCCATTTTATACTTTTCTTGTTGAGTCTTCAACGGCCGAGATTAAGTCACTAATCAACGGCTAAGATTAAAACATGACTTGATCCGCCTTCTAGATCATTCTCACCCATATTTTGATTAATATCCATTAATATTTTAATTTTCCTAAGTTTAGACTTAGGAACCCCATTAAAAATATTAATTATTTTAATAAAATACAATCTGTGTGGAATTTCACCAAACGGTCTCTGGGTTCTTTAGAACTCATGTGCCTTAGCCTCTCCACCAATTTTCAAGGCTAGAGCACTTCTGATGCTACCAAAAACTAACACAACCCACCTTAAATGGGGGTATTCACTGCTATATCTTGTACATCATGCTCTTACCCCTTGAGTAGTCAATCAAAGAAAATCATAAAAAGGAAAAAGGCATATAAAGAAGGATGGAAAAATCAAGGTCGAAGCACCTCATGTACCACAATTGCTCCCTCCTATACATTATGAACCCAAGTGTAGGCTTCCCTCTTATTAGCTACCCTTGTACCCCAGCATGTGACCCAGGGTTGCCCCTTCTCATCCCCTACTTTATTCACATATTTGTCACATTCCACCACCTTTTGAAGGATGTACCTTGAATATAGTGTCCCCTTTAGAAGTGAAAACCACCTAATAGGATTATGGGTTAACCCCATTTGGAGTTTAGGAGACATTGGCACATCCCGGAGCCCATTATGAAAAGGTTGTTGAAAAATGTGTAACTAGGTTCGGTCTTCACAAGTATGAAATGTATTTTTGTAAATTATAAAATGAAAAGAAATTATTATTATTATTATTATTATTATTATTATTGGAGCATGGGTTTCATTCTCAAATTTGTTTATTTAATAGGTCAAGCACCCATTGAGTGCTTCTAGGGTTTGTCCTAGGTCTAGAAGTCAAAAGAGTCATTGTCATATATAGAAGACCCCAATGGGCACATTGTAACTTGTAAAGGAAAGTTATTTTGTCTTTAAATAGTAGAAATACCCTCCAATCAAGTCGACCTAGAAGTTGTCAAGTCAACCTAATTGAAGAGCCATGTCTACCCCCTTGAAGAAGCCTATATAAGGAGAGGAATTCGTCCTCCAAAAGAACACCCACTCATCTCTCATTCTATGCGAAGAAGAGGACGAAAAGAAGGATGAAGAATTCGAAGAAGGACGAAGTATTTTGGACTAGTTCTCTCCCTCACGTGCTAAAGAAAGTTAGGGTTTCTACGCAAGGGTTTCATCTAGTTCGATCTTGGAAGGAAGGAAGGAAAGAAGGCAAGAAAATGCTACTAAGGGTATCTCTCAAGCCCTAAGTCACAATGAAAGGCAAGCGAAGGACATAAGGCTCTAGGAAGAAGATCGAAGTTCCCACGTGTGGCAGCAGCAGATGCAAGGAAGTCGAAATTTCAAATCTGCAGTAGGAGGTCGAAGTTCTTGCAGCAGGAGGTCGAGTTGGTGCAATTGGAAGAGATTTAACTGGGTTTGGCTAGTAAAAGGTTTGCACAATATCTCAAGTAGTTGATCTTGACCTTGGAGGGTATTGGTCTGAATCATAAGGTCTTGGTATTCATCAATTGAGAGATCTATAAGAAGAGAGGAGATTTAAGGGTTTTCCCCTCAAGAGGAGGGGTTTTGGCCCTGGCTTGCAGCCTACATATTGTGTCATTGTTCTTATTGTTTTGGTAGTTGTTTGATGTTTCTCACATTATAATAATAAGGAACAGAGCTAATAAGTAAAAAGGTAACACAAACAGTTATCAAGTTGAAGAGAATTAACATATTCATTGCCCTATTGAATTCTCAACATGGTTTCAAAGCTAAGGCTAGCTAAGGGCATCATGAAGATCTCCTCTACATTGAAGAAGTTCATCAAGAAGTGTTCCTAGATAGCAAGCCATTTCAAGAAAGCATGGAGTCTCTTATTTTCTGCAAAGAAGGCATCAATCAAGGGAAAGGATGAAGGTCTCTTCTCGGCTCTCTCTGGCACATTCCAAGAAGAAAACATTTGGGTAATTGATAGTGGTGCATCAAGAGACATCACTGGCCATCCCAAACAATTGAAGACCTTATCAAAAGGAAAATCCACTTATTCAGTGGAACTTGGAGATAACAAGAGCTATCCCGTAAGAGGTATTGAATCGACCTCTATAGAGCTAGAGAATGGAAGCAACGTCCACCTCAACAACATTCTATTTGTTCCAGGTTTGCATAAGAACTTACTTTCTATTTCAAGTTTAGAAGATAAGGGTGATAAAGTAGCTTTCATTGATGGAAAGGTTGTTGTATGGAGTAAAGACTCAAGTATAGAAAAAGCTAAAGTCATTGGCATTCGAGAAGGAAGACTTTACAGGCTGATGTCTCCTTTAGCCCAAGCATTAGTCCACAATGAAATTAGCCCATGTGAACTTTGGCATAGAAGATTTGGTCATCTTCATTTCAAAATTCTTCCATCTCTAAGCTCAATAGTAGATGGAATCCACGAATTAAAAGAAGATCACAAAGGAGTATGCAAGGGATGTGCATTAGGAAAGAATACCAAAAGACCATTTGAACGCAGTGCTTCGCGGTCAAAAGAAATCTTGGATCTTATTCACTTTGATGTATGCGGTCCTATGACTCCTAAATCTCTTGGAGGAAATCTATATTATGTCACAGTTATAGATGATCATTCAAAAAAGACTTGGGTTTACTTAATGAAAACCAATGACGAAGTATTTACAAACTTTCAAGAATTCAAAGCTGAAGTAGAGAACCTTATAGAAAGAAGAATCAAGATACTCAGGTTTGATAATTGAGGAGAGTATACATCTAAGGAAATTATAGCATTTTGTAAGGAATCAAGGATTAAGGGGGAGTTGATAGTCCCATAAAATCCAAAACAAAATGGAGTTGCAGAACGGAAGAATAGTTCCATTGAAGAAAGTGTAAAAGCAATGTTACACGATCATGATCTACCAAAGTTTTTGTGGGGAGAAGCCACAAAAACAGTTGTTTACCTTCAAAATCCCTAGACAACAAAACTCTGGAGGAAGTGTTCACTGGAAAGAAGCCATATGTAAATCGTCTTCAAATCTTTGGTTGTCCTGTATATATCCATATACCAAAGGACAAAAGAAAGAAGCTAGATCCATCAGGCATGAGGGGAATGTTTCTTGGGTACAGCAACTCATCCAAGGCCTATAGGATCTACATAAAAGAAGGACATCACATAGAAGTCAGTCGAGATTTCATATTTGATGAAAGTATAGCATTCAAGAAATCAAAGCAACTTCCCATGGACTCCAATGATGAAGAACTTCTGGTATTTGAGGAAGAAGTTGACAAGGAAGAAGAAGAATCTCACCATGAAGAAGAAGGTCCTAATGAACCTATTCAACCTGTGGTCATCTCGTAAACAAGGAAAATACCTAATTGGTTGAAGTCCACACTACTAGATGCAGAAGGTCATGGAGCAACTCAAGGCACTTTCAAAGAAAGCAAGAAACCCAAACAATATTTTGGGTACGCAGCATACATGACTAAATTGATAAAAGCATAACCATCCACTTTTGAAGAAGTTGTCAGCCATTAAGAATGGAAAGATGCCATGAATGAAGAATATCAATCCATAATGAAAAATGGAGTCTGGGAGATCATGCCTTGGCCCAAGAATAAATATGTGGTAACTGTGAAATGGATCTACAAGATCAAACATGCGGTAGATGGAAGTATAGACAAATATAAAGCAAGATTTGTGGCTAGGGGTTTCTCCCAACTAGAAGGCATCGACTACAAAGAGACGTTTTCTCTGACTGCAAGATATACGATGATTCGTTCATTAGTCTCTCTAGTAGCATCGATGGGATGGAACATCCATCAAATGGATGTCAAGATTGCATTTTTGAATGGCACAATCGATGAAGAAGTCTATATTGAGCACCCCTTGGGATTTGAAGTTAAAGATAGGAAGGCATATGTCTTGAAGTTAAAGATAGGAAGGCATATGTCTGCCGATTAAAGAAAGCAATATATGGCCTTAAGAAAGCCCCAAGGGCATGGTATGCCAGGATGGATGCATACCTTCAAAGACTAGGCTTCTCTAAAAGTTTTGTTGATCCAAACCTCTATATCAAGGTTGTAAGGGGAGAACCAGTGATCATTCTTCTATATGTAGATGATATTCTCTTAACATGTATAGAAGGTCGAATTAAAGAATGTAGGAAACAACTAACAGCAGAATTTGACATGAAGGATCTTGGGCTGATGCATTATTATTTGGGTCTAGAAGTCTGGCAAGGACCCGATGAGATTTATCTAGGACAAGGGAAGTATGTGATCAAGATGTTGAAAAGGTTTGACATGTTAGATTGCAAACCAATGACAACTTCGACGATCACCAACTTGAAAAGACTAAGGAATTCTGTGTCAAGCCCTATGGATCCTTCCAAGTATAGGCAACTAATTGGCTCACTAATGTACCTTGTGAATACTCGACCAGACATATGTTTTGCAATAAACATTCTCAATCAATTCCAAGTGGATCCAAGTCATGATCATTGGATAGCAACAAAGCATATTCTGAGATATCTATGAGGAACCATTCATTATTGTTTGAAGTATGACAAAAGAAATAATGTCCACCTAATAGGATATACATATTCCGACTGGGGAGGCAATGAACAAGATGGAAGGAGCACTACTGGAGGATGTTTCAGTTTAGGATCCTCCATGATCTCATGGATGAGCAGGAAGCAAGACATGGTTGCATTGAGTAGTCCTGAGTTTGAATATGTTGCAACCTGTGAAGTAAGTAGAGAAGCGGTCTAGTTGAGGAAGCCGTTATCCAACTTGTTTGAAGGACCGATGAACCCTACAGTGATACTTTGTGATAACACCAATTGTATACGTTCGTCTGAGGACCCAGTAATTCATGGAAAGACAAAGCATATAAACAACAAGTATCACTATATTCGAGAGCTAGTACAAAATGGTGTGTTGCAGCTACAATATATCTCCACTGGTGAGCAGGTAGCTGACATATTGACAAAATCTCTTCCGAACAAGAAGCTTATGTACTTGAGAGACAAACTTGGCTTGGTTGATGTATCCTCCCTAATCGAGAGGGAGAGATAGACACTACATTCTTGTCTTCACATGAGAAGAAAGAATGGAGGATTGGGTAACCATCTGGCATTCGATAATCTTTGAGAATGTGGTAGGGCATCCAAGACAAGAGTAGTCACGGACCGATATTCTTTGAGGATTGGCTATCCAAGATAAGAATAGTCCAAAGAAGGTCATACTCAGTGAACACCTGCGTGGAGTATGTACCTTGAGAGACAATGATGATGGTGTCTATAAATCATTGGTCTCGCCAGCATTGTGCCCTGATCTTATGGCGAGATAAAGTTGTTAGTCAAGGCCTTGCTATGTGACAATGTTGGTTAACATGATGCTAGAAAGATAGGTTATCAATCGGACTCCTTTTATAAGATCTCTTCAGATTGAGAATGACCATGTACCTCTTATGAATACCTCCCTAGTTAAGATGGAGTGTTGAAAAATGTGTAACTTTCGGTCTTCATAAGTATGAAATGTATTTTTGCAAATTATAAAATAAAAAGAAATTATTATTATTATTATTATTGGAGCATGGGTTTCATGCTCAAGTTCTTTTATTTTACAGGTAAAACACCATTGAGTGCTTTGAGGGTTTGTCCTAGGTCTAGAAGTCAAAAGAGTCATTGTCATATATTGAAGATCCCAATGGGCACAATGTAACTTGTAAAGGAAAATGATTTTTTCCTTTACAGAGTCGGAATACCCTCCAAGGTCAAGTCAGCCTAGAAGTTGTCAAGTCGGCCTAATTGAAGAGCCACGTCTACCCCCTTGAAGAAGCCTATATAAGGAGAGGAACTCATCCTCCAAAAGAACACTCACTCATCTCTCATTCTATGCGAAGAATAGGACGAAAAGGACGAAGAAGAGAGGTCGAAGAAGGACGAAGTGTTTTGGACTAGTTCTCTCTCTCACGTGCTAGAGAAAGCTAGGGTTTCTACGCAAGGGTTTCAACTAGTTCGATCTTGGAAGGAAGGAAAGAAGCAAGTGAAAGCTATTAAGGGTATCTCTGAAGCCCTAAGTCACAAGGAAAGGCCAGCGAAGGACAGAAGAAGGCTCTAGGAAGAAGATCGAAGTTACCACGTGTGGCAGCAGCAGTTGCAGGGAAGTCGAAATTTCAAATCTACAGTAGGAGGTCGACGTTCTTGCAACAAGAGGCCGAGTTGGTGCAATTGGAAGAGATTTAACTGGGTTTGGCTACTACAAGGTATGCACATTATCTCAAGTGGGTGATCTTGATCTTGGAGGGTATTGGTCTGAGTCATAAGGCCTTGGTATTCGTCAACTGAAAGATCTATAAGAAGAGAAGATATTTAAGGGTTTTCCCCTCAAGAGGAAGGGTTTTAGCCCTGGCTTGCACCATACGTACTGTGTCATTATTCTTATTGTTTTGGTAGTTGTTTGATGTTTTTCACATTATAATAATAAGGAACAAAGATAATAAGTAAAAAAGAAACACAAACAGTCATCAAGTTGAAGAGAATTAACATATTCATTGCCCTACTGAATTCTCAACAAGGGCAGACCATTATGAAGTCCCCACCTGTGTTCCATGAGTTGGTAAGCTCATTTACTCGATTTCTCTAATGACTTGTTGTACTGGAAGGCTATGGGACGCATTAGATCTTGTGCAGGGTTGCAGATGGTCTCCATTTTGGGTTTGGTCTCCCTATACGTGGTCCTAATCCTCCAGAGGATTACATTGGCACATCTAGGGTGTGCGTTGAGAGCCATGGGCCTCCACGGCAGCAGACAACACTCCATGGATCCCCACAACCATTCATAGATTACTCGTGGTTCACTTGTTGGGCAAGGAAGATGCACCTGATCCATCATGCCCAGCTGACCCCAGATTTGCACCATACACTTGGCAGATGATCCAAGACTTGTACGATGATGTAGCATAACCTACACCATCATCCTAGCCCTTGCAGGTGATCTACAAGCATCTTCGATTTGTTTGGACCCATGAGGACACTTGTGTGCCGCCACATGTCATTTGGAGCACGACAGGTTATTACAAGGGGCCAACCCCTTGTCCACTACTTTTAAGGGTCCTACTCTTCATTATGGCACCCATGGACCTCATTAAGCCTCTTAGAGGGCCCTACGACATGCATAGATTATTATTTAACCTCTTGGGAGGCTTACTCTTTCATTTATGGGCTAGTTTGGTGGGCTTGTCACCAAAAGTTAGATTATTAGAACATCATTTTATTTTTGGGTGTAATGACCCACTTATAGTAAATTTAAAAAAAAAAAATTATGTTTTTAAATAAAATTAATTAAATTAAAAAATATTATAAATTAAAAGTAAATCATTAAAATAAATAAATAAATTTTATTTCAAATTAAGATCTTCAAAAAAATCAAATCAGATTTTCTTTATAAAAATCGACACGTATCATAATTTTGATACGGTGATGGAGGATGTCAGTAAATGGAAACATATAAGAACGAAGGGACGGTTGGAGGCAAGGGGGAGGAAAAACAGGAGAAAAACTTATACACAGAGTTTGTTTATCATCAGGAAGAGTTGGGCCTTACTTGTTCTTAGGTTTCTGGGCACGGGGGAACAGTCTACTTCAACTGAGAAGTTTACTGGACTGAGTAGCGAGGTTCTTCTCAATTTGGCTGGATGGTTTCAGTCTTTTGGTAACCGAAGCAGGAATATTTTGAGGCCTCATAAACCGTAGGATTACAGGTAAGTACTTTCATTGGTTCTGTCAATTAAATTTATAAAATTCAGGGATTATTATCACAGGTTCTTGATGGGTAATTCTAGAATCATTTACTATCTCTGCAACCGCTGTAGGCTATAATATTCTGTTAAGTCATACTCTATTCATAGGGAATAGTTGTTAAAATTATTCATAGTCCTTACATCTGGTATCAGAACCAGTTCAAACTCTCGGATCTATTAAGTCTGAATTTCAGAGCCAAAACTCTGTACAGTAAATATGGAAGCAAAGAATGAGAACCACAATTAACCCATTCACTGTGAATTGAATCCTTACTCTGTGATTCAGTTAAAAATCTGCTCTGAGTTTTCATTAAATTCCCAACACTGGGTATACTTCTATTATGTCTTTAAGTGGATTTAAATATCAATGCAAAGAAAAACGATAAAAAGGAGCTTAGTACAGTGAAAATGAACCAAAAGAAATGAAAATATACAAGTGAATGTTATAATATCATTCATGGTACTAGCAATATTAAACTCCAGTTTTCATCTAATTTACTTGCGATACATTATGTACAAGTTCAAAGAAACAAGTATGTATTACAGAGAATGAACTAAGTGACGGTTCATAATTAGTGAGCCACATGAAGTAAACTCAAATGCACAAAACTGGGAGGAGAAACTGCAGACTTCAGAATTTGTATTAACTGCCAAATGAATAGTAACAACTTACTCATTGATTAATGTTTCTCCCTATCTCAACGATGGAGCAAAATGTCGTCGGCTGTTCGCCCGCAGACTTCTTCCGTTTAGGAATACTGACCTTCTTTCGTTTAGGAATATTGACGGTTTCGTCACCGTCACATATGTTCACGACAAACGTCCCATGTTTATCGAATTTGATCATGGTCTTCGCCGCTTCCATACATGGAAATTGTAGGAATCCTCGAGATCTGGCATGCTGAGAACAAGGAATGTAGTCACAATTTGAACTCGGCCAACAACAACGAGAATGTCCTCGATCATGCCTTCTAGAATTCTCTCATAATCGCCAGGAAAACGCAGATCATGAGTACTTCGCCTGGTGGGTTTGAGAGCCAGAGTCTCCTTATATAAAAAGGCATTATACTCACTTGGGCGGCACAACCCATAATAGCGTCGCATACTACATTGCCCTCTATTACCACGTCCACAGTCATAGCGATCTCCAGAGAAACCAAAACCAGAGAAAATGACCAGCCACAACACCTGAACCCTTATCTTCTGTGCTATATCTTAAGGATATTTCTATCCTTAACATGGCTTCACCACAAGTCATATGACAACTATTCAGCACTCCCTCAGGGGCTCAGTCCTTCTTCAAGATGCAAACATATAGGCAGCCTATACGCAGATTTGTGCTCAGCGTGTGTCCAAAACCTTGCCCAAACTCTATGTCCAGCAGTTTCGTAGTCTCAGCCTATCCAGAACATAGTAGTTTGGCCATTAGATTCTCTAAATAATGGCAAGCAAATTCAAAAGGGAGTTAACTTAATGAATACACCCACACCACATCATGCAGGCGCGATATACGGGAGACGCGCGTAGCAAACTTGGTCAACATGGCCGAGGGAATAATTTTATTAGATTTAAGGTGTCAAGCGATGAATTAAAGTTCAAATAAATATTGTATATCATACTGCAATATATATTAAACCACGGCACAAATTATATTGCGCTAAACCTTAATGTAGGGCATATAAAATATATATAGCATTACAAAATATGAGCCTCAGTTATATTACATGATATGTGAATAAATTTCAGATTTTATACCCTATATGATGTAAAATATGAACTTGTTAATAGGCGAAGATCGAAACCGCAACTTCCCATTTATGCCTTTTCTTGAAATTTTTATAATGTAGTGGTAAGTCAGAAAATAACTTTCCTTTAAATTCTTTTGAGAATTGTTATTTAATCAATTAAAAAGTATGGAAATGTATAACCAATACCCACTCCATAATCAATGTTAAACGTTGAACTCCTCAACCAACCCAATGTGAATGTTGACAATGCTGCGTCAATTGCTACATTGAATATTTCACCGGTAAATTCCAGCAGTTTACCTAAATTGATCTATGCCTTAATGGGCGACCGGATATGTGAATTCCGTCACTTTAATTAAATTGATATGTGCTTTAAGGAGAGACTATGGGTATGGACACGCCGCCTTAAATATCTGAGAACGTGATCGAAAAATTGGCAACATTGGCTATAACGTTATACATTCAATGTAATGTATATATGGTCGGTGGAAAAGGGGGTCTGTTGACCCTGCTATCATAATCATTGAAATTTTATAATATTTTACATATGGTTATACACACAGCAACGCTTAAATCAAACACCCAAACTTCACCAATGTCGTAACAGCTTATTCGAAATTTATGTGGATATGTATACAAACTTTATATTAAATTATATTTAATTTTATATCCAATGCACCGTATTCATAAACTTGGTCATGACTTATGACTACTGGCGGGAAGCTATGTATATCGAAAACAATTGAAATTATATATTTGTAAACATTGTTTCTATAAGTAAGTAAATTAAATGTTAAATTTCTTTTCTTTTTCTTTTCAAATAATATATAATTATAAATAAAATAAAATAAAATAAAAAACAAACAAACAAACAAACAAACAAAACAAACAACAAAAACTTGTCTAAAGAAGTAAACCAGCATACTTAATAGGCTTTAAGTTTAGGCATTCAATTAATTACGACTGCGAGAGAGCAGTTGTAAAAATAAATAAATAAATAAATAAATCAATAAAATAAATATATATATATATATATATATATATATTTCAAGACCCATGCATTAGAATAGTTATTGTTATGCATTAGGATAGAATACCTTGCATTAGAACAAGGAAGTCGCGAGACCACACTCCTTGACCTCGATACCAATAAGATCTACCTAGCAGATAAAAATAGCAAAAAAAAACTATACCAGTTTATAAATGTGAAATGGCAAAAAAAAACTATATGTTAAATCCAAATATTTACCTCAAATTTTTATAAAATTTTATTATGTATACAAGAAACCTTAAAATGGTAAAGGACATATGAGCAACGATAACGTGATCGGGCAGCATCACCATCATTAATGCCACTACCGTCATCATCACCATCTCCATCGCCACCATCATCATCATCGCCTCCATCGAGACCACCATCAATACCGATCGCTCCAGCACCGAAGTTGACGGTGATAATGAACTCCTTGGAAGCTTTATTAGAAACATTAAAAGGGTCCACCATGGCTAAGACCAAAGAAGAACTTCAACCCTTAGCAACCAATTCAGCGGGGCCAAAGAATTTTGAGTTTAAAAGATCAAAGAATGATATTTCTAGGGAGCTTCAGAAAATTAAACTCCCAAAATTTTCAGGAGGTCAAGCTGGAGAACGTGTTGTGGCATGGTTAGAAGGAATGAACAGATGTTTTAAATTAAGAGAGTATTCTTCTTCTGCAAAAACAAAAATTGTTGTATTTCAATTAAAGGAGAGTGCTTTGATTTGGTGGGGAAATCTGGAAAAACAACTACACCTCACAATGGATAATGTCCCTTGGGAATTGTTCGAGGAAAGATTCCGTGCGAAGTATTTACCTCCATATTTTCAACAACAACAAGCCGCAACCTTTCATAGTTCAAGGTAATAAAACAGTGGAGGAATACGAGATAAGGTTTATGGAGCTTGTAAAATACATTCACTACTTAGATTCTGATGAATGTCAGGTTGAACGCTTCATATTTGGGTTAAGTCCTCGCACGAGGGCCTTGGTGAGCATGTGGAAACCATCATCAGTAGCTGAGGTGGTAGAATGTGGTCGTTATGCAGAAGAACATCTAGGAATCAAAAAGGATGTAGGGCCAGCAGAACCTTTACAATCAGGATTTCCAGGAAAGACTCCCCGAAATTTCTTCAGGGGAGGTAACTCAAGGCCACCTTGTGGTAATAGATTTACCCCAAGAAATGTAGGAACAAGAGCTCCCATAGTAGTTAATACTATAGCCGTTGAATCATCAAACACCAGTCCATGGAAATCTCGTGGAACTGCTAATAGAGGAAGAAATTCGAGAGGAAACAATATGAGAGGACAAAGCTCTTTATCTAGAAATTCACGCCCTGATTCAAGAGGACCAACACAGGCTATATGTTGGGATGTGGAGGGCCGCATTTTCAACGTGATTGTCCAGAAGCTTAATCAAGTATATTGTATAGGACTGCAAAGGAACCAACATAAAATAACCAAAGCAATCATAGAATTCATGCATTAGTCAACAACGATCAAGCAGCACATCAATCCACTGTAGTGGAATCTTCAGGTATTATTAAAGATATAAAACTCAAAATCTTATTTGATACTGGTGCCACAGATAGTTTCATTTCGTCATATGCATTAAACAAATGTGGTTTGCAACTCGCAGACAAAATGATTTCAAACAGATAGAAATGGCCTCAGGAGACCTCCAATCCGTAGACTTAAGTGTGGATCAATGCAAAATTGACCTAGGGGTCTGTTCGACTTAGTTGAAAGTTTATGTCACAGCCTTAGGAACTTATGATCTTGTCATAGGTATGGATTGGCTAGAAACTCAACAAGCTTGGGTAGATTATTATGAGAAAAGAATTCTAGGTGTAAATGATGAAGGAAAAGCGATCCAAATTCAAGGAATAAAGAGAAAAGTGTCTTTACGCTACATATCAGCAATGAAAATGAAGTGTTGCTTAAGAAAAGGTTGTCAGGCATATGTAATTTAGGAAGTAAGTAAAGAAAAAGGACCATCCTTAGAACAATATCCGGTGTTAGCCAAATTTCCGGATGTATTTCCAAAGGAACTACCAAGATTATCTCCTGAAGAGAGCTAGATCTCACAATAGAATTGAAACCTGGTACTCAACCAATTTCTAAAACACTTTATAGAATGACAACTCCAAAACTTCAAGAATTGCAAATTCAATTGAAAGAACTATTGGATATAGGATATATTCGACCCAGTATATCACCTTGGGGTGCTCCTGTAATTTTTGTCAAGAAGAAAGATGGATCCTTAAGATTATGCATAGATTATCGAGACTTGAATCGAGCTACAATTAAGAATCGATATCCTATGCCTCAAATTGATGATCTTTTCAATCAAATGAAAGGAGTTGCTGTCTTTTCAAAAATTGATCTTTGATCAAGCTATCATCAGCGAAGGATTTCTGAAAGCGATATTTCTAAGATTACATTTCGGACACGTTTTGGACACTATGAATTTACTGTAGTACCATTTGGATTAATAAATGTACCAGCAGTATTCATGAATCTTATGAACAGTATTTTCCGCGAATATCTTGATCAATTTGTACAAGTCTTTTTAGATGATATACTCATCTATTCCAAGAATGAGAAAGAACATGAAGATCACTTACGGATAGTGTTGTCCTGCCTTGGAAAACATCAGTTGTATGGAAAATTATCCAAGTGTTTGTTCTTTCAGGAAAAGATTCATTACTTAGGTCATATCATATCAAGTGAAGGGATTTCAATAGACCCTGAGAAGGTAAAAGCAATCATGGAATGGCCAATACCGAAAAACGCACATGAGGTACGAAGCTTTATGGGTTTAGTCGGTTGCTATCGAAGATTTGTAGAGGGATTCTCCAAAATTGCAAAGTCGATTACAACCCTTCAGCGTAAAAGTGATAAGTATGAATGGACTGAGGAATGTAATAAAGCATTCTCTGAAATCAAAAGACTACTGACCAGTGCACCAATCTTAAGAGTCTCTGATATGGACAAAGATTTTACGGTATGTACTGATGCATCTAAACAAGGGCTAGGTGCAGTATTGATGCAGGATAGAGAAGTAATAGCGTATGTCTCAAGAAAATTAAAGCCTCATGAAGAACTCTATGCTACTCATGATTTAGAGTTAGCCGTTGTAGTACTAGCTTTAAAGATTTGGAGACACTATCTAGTGGGGCAAAGTTTTACTCTTAAAAGCGACCATCAAAGTCTACAATATTTGTTCACCCAAAGAGACTTAAATGCTAGACAAAGACGATGGAGTGAATTCCTAAGTGAATATGACTTTGGAATATCATATATTAAGGGAAAAAAAATGTAGTAGTAGATGCTTTAAACAGAAGACCACGGATATTTTCTCTCATACCTATCAAAGTAGACTTAAGGCAACGAGTACTAGAATATCTCATAAAAGATAACTGGTATTTAAAGGTGAGATATAGTCTTTAGAGTAAAAAGCCAAAAGAATCTAAGTTTGAAGGATATGAACTAGAAGATGATGGAATCTTCCGATTCCATGGAAGGATGTATATTCCTGATAATAGGGATCTCTGAGACACTATTCTTAAGGAAGCCCACAGAGCAGTGTATTGTGCACATCCTGGAATAAAGAAAATATATGCGGATACCAAGAAACTCTTCTTTTGGTCGGGCATGAAACATGACATCGTTTAATTCGTTGCAAGATGTTTGGAATGTCAACAAGTAAAAGCAAATCATTGTCATCCAACGGGTCTTTTACAACCTCACGACATTCCTATGACCAAATGGGAGATTATTTCTATGGATTTTATCACTAGGCTACCTCTTACTTCTCAAAGACACAATGCTATTCTGGTAGTAGTGGATAAATTAACAAAAAGCGCCCATTTCATTCCCGTAAGAGATACTTACGAAGTTGTTGACGTAGCTCGAGTATTCATAAATGAAATTATTAGATTTCATGGAGTACCTAAAAAGATTATATCAGATAGAGATTCACGATTCACTTCAAGATTCTGGACTTGCATGCAGTCAACCTTAGGAACTCAACTAAATTTGAGCACAGCGTATCATCCTGAAACTGATGGGCAAAGAGAAAGGGTAAATCAAGTACTTGAAGATATGTTGAGGATGTATGTTCTGGATCAGCAATCGCACTGGGAAAAGTACTTATCCTTAGTCGAATATGCATATAATAACAGTTACCACAGCTCAATCGGAATGCCTCCATTTGAAGCATTATATGGCAGACCTTGCAGAACACCATTATGTTGGGACAGATTAGAAGATCAGGTGATAGTAGGACCAGAATTAATGCAAGAAATGGAGGAGCAAGTAAAACAAATTAGGCAACGATTAAAAGAAGCACAGGGTAGACAAAAGAGTTATGCTGATACTCACAAAACTGATAGGAAGTATGAAGTAGGGGATCAGGTTTTCATCCGCATCAAACCGAATAAAAGCACTATTCGATTCAGAAAAGGGACAAAGTTGTCACCCCGATTTATTGGACCATTTAAAGTCATGGAAAGAGTCGGACCTATCGCCTATCGTCTTGCACTGCCACCTCACTTGCATAAAGATCATAATGTATTTCATGTATCTGTATTAAAACAGTATATAGCTGATCAATCTCATAACCTTCAATGGAAGGAACTGCAGGTATCGAACGAAGGAATCATATTGGTCGAACCATTACATATACTAGAACGTAGAGTTCGACAACTCAGAAATCGTCTAGTAAACCAAGTTAAGGTCCAGTGGGACAAGTATAGTCCTGGATCAACTACTTGGGAAGATACAGAGAACATATGTAAAAAAATACCCCAATCTGTGTCAATTTTGAAGAACTTTAAACTATGTTTTGTGTATATTTACTTTAGTGTAATTCAGAGACTCGGAACCATTTTGAATGACCATACATAAACATAAACTTTTATGACATAATATCTGTTTAATTCCGCTAGTACATGGATACCAAAACGGAATATGTTATTGATCTTACTAAATTATAGTTATCAAAGTAAAGTTTAAATATTTGAGTAATTTTGCTTCTGATGAGAATTAAGATATTATAATTTTGTTTTATTTATGCATATCAATATGACTGATGAGATAGAAATCAAAGAATGATTACATTTTGATATGAAAACTATTGACATGAATAGATTATGGCAAAGTATGTTATACTATAGATGACATGTATGAAATATACATAAGCTATGTATTTTTGAATATGAATGCACATTTTATAAATGCATGGACAAGTGTTTATGGTCGCAGATAATATCCGTTACAAAAATGACCACGTGATGACAAAAACTTCAAAATAATTAAGGCGCAAAGAGATTCCATGATAGGGTATTAACCCTGATTCTATTGGGAGGGGTGGAGGTATTGCCCACCGTTTATCCTCCGAACCCTGGAGTCATGGGAGGACTGTGCGAGTCCCGCTCCCCTAGACGTGTGGTGATGACTGCCGGATGCCTACTAGGGATCAGGTCGGTATAGCCGACGTTGTCACCCTTCAAGTTTATGAAGGGTTAGATCCATATAACTAACGCCATGGCATACTCCAATATAGGACAGATAGGATGGGAGCGGAAGAGATTAGAAAGGATAGGATGATTATAGAATAGCTGAAAACCAACTAAGGCAGAACATGGATATTATAGTTGTAAAATATTAAAAATATTAAAGAAAACAAATTTAATTTTGTAATATAAAGACCTATATACTCATAATAATTATTAATATATTTTATAAACCCTAACTTTGGGACGAAGTTTTTTGGAAGGAGGGATGTATGTAATGACCCACTTATAATAAATTTAAAAAAATTATGATTTTAAATAAAATTAATTAAATATAAACAAAAAAAAAAAAAAAAAAAAAAATGTTATAAATTAAATAAATAATAGTAAATCATTAAAATAAATAAATAAATTTTATTTCAAATTAAGATCTTCAAATAAAATCCAATCAGGTTTTCTTTATAAAAATCAACAAGTATCATAATTTTGACACGGTGATGGAGGATGTCAGTAAATGGAAACATATAAGAAGGAAGGGATGGTTGGAGGCAGGGGGGAGGAAAAACATGAGAAAAACTTATACACAGAGTTTGTTTATCATCAAGAAGAGTTGGGCCTTACTTGTTCTGAGGTTTCTGGGCACGGGGGAACAGTCTACTTCAACTGAGAAGTTTACTGGACTGAGTAGCGAGGTTCTGCTCAGTTTGGCTGGGTGGTTTCGGTCTTTTGGTAACCGAAGCAGGAATGTTTTGAGGCCTCATCAACCATAGGATTATAGGTAAGTACTTTCATTGGTTCTGTCAATTAAATTTATAAAATTCAGGAATTATTATCATAGGTTCTTGATGGGTAATTCTAGAATCATTTACTATCTCTACAACGGCTGTAGGCTGTAATATTATGTTAAGTCATACTCTGTTCATAGGGAATAGTTGTTAAAATTATTCATAGTCCTTACATTGGGGCTAATGTAGGCCAAGGAAAATAATTTGAACTCCTCATTAATGTATAAATACAAGTGAGATGAGTTCGTTTGCTCATCATCACTTGGATTGGATCATATCTTCTTGTGATATTTTCACTATCTTTTGAGGATGAGACTTTTTCGATGAATTTCGATGTTTGGTTATTCTTCTTTATTTTGGAGCTTCTATGATTGGCATATCTTGGTGATTGGATATATTCTTCTTACATGTAAGTACTATGTTAATGCTATTTTGATTCTTTATTTTGATGCATTCATGATATTGGGATTTTCACTATTCTAGGGTTAATTTGTTGCTTTTCTTGGAACAAAATTGTGGAAATTAAATCTCTAAATAGTGTTGTATCATGATTGGGCCATGTTTGAATGAATGAATGTTCCTAGAGACATCCTTGTCTTGACAAGTCACCAAATATTGTTGAACAAAGTATAAATGACCTTGAAGCTAATTCCATTAAGCCCTAATGCCCAACGAAGTTGTCTTTTAGGCCTCCTTAACCAGTGGAAATCAATCCAAACTCTAAATGTTCCATGACTCCATCTCTCCCAAAGGAAAAAGCATTGGTCCTCCTCTGGTGATCACTTTAAAGCTTATTTCTTTCACCTTCCCCTCTCTTTCTAGGGCCTAGCCTACATATGCACTTAGGGCATCAATTATCTCACAATCTAGCCATCCAAATACATTGATTTTTGGTCCACAACTATGTTGGTGTATCCTCAAGAAGCTCTCCAAATTTCATGAGATTCCGACGGTGGGATCTTGAGATATCGCAAGCCCTAGCCCGAAGACCAATTCTTGCCCTTGGTCTCCCTTAGGCTAGAAACCTCACTGGGATCCTTGCATTGCCTTTCATTGAAAATTCATTCCTTGATCCTTTTCCTCTCCCAAATTAGGTCAAGTATATCATTGATTGCTAAATCCTATCCTCTTGACCTAACCTCAAGTCCACTTGGTCCCGTGTGGTCCCATGCACTACCAAGGTCAATTCTTCAAAGATCACCTAGACCCCAAATTTCCACAAGAATTCTAGGGCTTAGGGATCTCCTTTATAAGACACATACTCAAAACCTAACCCTTGAAATTCCCCCCAAACCCTTCCTAGAGAGCCTTCCATCTTGTCTTCCAGGACAAGCAAGCCACAATCTTGAGCCTCTCTTGTGAATAGACTTCTAGGATCACCCTTCATCCTATCTTTGATCTATTCATCTTTGTGATCCTTATCATACCGGCTCTCCTCCCATCGGTGAAAGTCCATAAATAGTAGGGAGCTTTAGTTGAGGTGACAATGAGCTATTGCTCCACTGTTGCCCCTGACCTAGCAATTGTCCCTTTAGGATTCTCTCCTAGGACCCCTACTAGTTTGAGTGGTAACAGGGCCGACTTCGTGGAGAAGGAAAACATGACATTTTGACTCAACAAAATTTTCTTTCTTAGCTTTCCAAAAGCCCAAGGAGGGTATAGACAAAGACTATGACTCTTGACATAAACCTAGAGGCCTACAATGGAGGCTTTGACCTATTGACCATTGACCCAAGCATGAAACCCATGCTTTAATAAGTCAATCTTACAATAAAATCCCTTTTTCTTTCTTTTAACAAATACATCACATCATGACTCAAATACAAATATGAAGACCCACACTAGTTACATTCTTCAACACTCCCTCTTAACTAGGAAGGTATTCATAATTACATATATATATAGGTATATGGAAGATCTCAAAATGATACACTATACGAATAGTTACAGCACACGCAATGCTACAGATTAGATATTTGACCAAGGTGTCTAACTGGGTTTGACTAAGGCGTGTTCCAAGCTTTAGCCACTCTAAGTACCATCAAGCTTTAGCTCTAACACCAGCCCAGGGATCTAGGTGTGTATACAAGGTCGAAGCTCCAAGACCAACACCACCCTCCCTACCTCGAGATCTAGACATCATCACAGGCTGGCTAGATGTCCTCCCAAGCATCTTGTCGCCCCAAGATGCTTCATCTCTCCTTATCAACTAAATCAGATATATCCACCAATCCAAGCATGCTTCAAACATTCAACCTTCTTATGGAGAGATCCTACACAATCACAAACCCAATCAATAATAAACTTTCAATATATACATATATGTGTAGCCCAAACCTTCGGGGTCTTTAGTTATTCTGATGTTATTAAATCATCATCATATTCTCCAAATACATCTCGTCGGAAACTTCCTTCTTCAATTTTTTTAGCAACACCAAACTCATCCTCAACACTTTTCAATGTAACCAAGTTTTTTGTTCACAACTTTATCAATCACGAATAACCATTAGTAGTGCTTCAGCTATTCTCCAGTCTCAAACATCCTCATGGTCTTTTCATCAAGTCATTCACTTCTCTTCAAACTCCCTCTCAATTATGGAGATATATATTTTCCTTTATTCAAGTAACTAGGGGACAAGTTCATCAACCATCTTATTCTTTCAATCACATAGGTTCTTCTTTTTGCATCAACAATTCATTGGAGAATCTAGACCTTCCAAAACTTTATTCCTTCACATGGCAACAAGGTTATCTATGTAAACTTTAATGTCATCAAGGTCTCACAACTCCCTCTTTCCATCATCATCAACTATGAGGTAAGCAACTTCATTATCTTGAAGACTATGTGCTTGTAAATCTTCCACAACAAGTAAAACCAAACACACAAATATATATTACAAGAGCATGAAGTCAACTTTATCAATATAGGGCTAGCATGTCATTATAATAGGAGCATAGTAGATCAGATTTTAAACATTCAAGACCTAAACCTAGTTAGGTTTTATAATCAATCAAGAGATTCATACATTAGACTCCTTGCAACAACATTTAATAGGGTTTCGTCACAAACCCTAGATTTCATCATAAAAACTAAATCATATCAATAATCGAAAACATTATACTTTTAAGGTTTCATTATGTAAAAATTGGCAACTAGGACCAAACTCGATGTGGGTCATCTTATTTATGGAAGCTAATATTTTTATTGGATCCCTCTGATCGAGAAGTGTAGGATTGATCTAAAGATCATCCGATTTCGATAAGTATTCATGGAGTTATGAATTTATTTGTGTTATAAGACAATTCGACAAGGTCGGCCAGCAACCAAACAGCCCCCACTTGTGCTCAACGTTTTAGTATAAATAAAGGTGGCCTTCAAGTCATTTCTACACACTCACACTCTTGTGATCTCTCTCTTCATTCTGTTTTGGGTTTTGATGAAGGAGAGATCTAGAGGGAGTGCCCTAGGCTCTACGTTGCCCTAAGGAAGAAGCCCTAACACAGTGAATGAAGAAGCTTTAATGCAATCATGGAGGAGACTTCTATAGCGCAGCAAGGAGAAGTTCTAACTGTCCTAAATCAGGTCTAGAAGAGACCCTAAGCAGTTGTCCTTAAAAGCCCTAAACATTGTCCTAGGAAAAGACATCTAACCACAAAGAAAGGAGGGTCATGTTGTGCCCTAGCCGCAGAGAATAGAAGGACTAATGCAGCACTATAGCCATAGATGAATGATGTATAAAGGAGGCCTCAACATGCCCTAGCTGCAGCCAAGGATGAGGCCTAATTATATGTGGAAGACAGACCCTAAATGTTGATGTATGAGGCCTAAGTTTGTGCCCTAGTCACTGTCCAGGTGTGCCCTAACTGCAAGCCTTATGCCATAGCAATAAGCACTGTTTTAGGATCATTTGGAAGAGTGTTGGGCTGCCACAGTCAAGAAGAGACTTGATATAGCAAGCCGCAGCAAACAAAGGAAGGCTGAAGTTGTTGATGAGGGATAAACTGCCCAGAAAATGCAGTATAGGGTCTCCTCCTCTCTTACAAGGGCAGCCGCAGTAAAGGAGGGCAATTCTGGGCAGATTGAAGGGTTGATGGAAGTACCCTAAGCAGTGAAAGATTGCTGCAGTCAAGGACCCTAGAACTGTGAGCTGAAGGAAGTATTAAGGGCTGCCATATGCCCAGAACAGCAGTGTTTTGGGCATGATTGTTAGGTACAGCAGTTACAGGACAGCTAGGCAATGGTACATACATATTTAGAGCAACGTAAGTATGTTGGGACAGCAGCAACGTTGGGTTGCTATACTGGGATAACAAGCCGTGATGGGACAGCAGTGCTAGCAGCATGAAATTGTGCCACAATGTTCAATGGGACAGCAAGGGACATAGTGCTGCTAACATGCATGGGACAGCAAGGTGATATAGTGATGCTAACATGCATGGGACAACGAGGTGACATGATGCTGCTAAGACACATGGACAACAACAAGGTATGCTAAGACATATGGAACAGCTGCAAGGTATGGCAAGGCAAAGTGGGACAGCAGTTGTGACATGGCAGAAGGCACATGGTACAGCAGCAAGCATGGTACAACAGCAAGCATGGACAGCATGGCTATCATGGCACATAGGACAGCAGCACAGCATTAGGTGCAGCAGTCATGAGGTCCAGCATTATGATGGTGGGTGCAGCATGGTGCAGCACAGTGAGGTGCACCATGATGACGAGTTGCAACACAATGATAGGTGAATGAGTCACCTTGAAGAATCAGTTGAAGCAGCATGTCTTCCACTGATCTCATGTATCATCTTCTTAGAGATGATCTATGCTCTTACCTAGATAAGTCAAAGTGTTGACTTATGTTGTAAATGTACTATCTTTCTCTCTCTCTTTGTTGAGCTATTGAAAAACATATAAGAAGAATTGATCAAGAGTTTCCCCACATTGGGGTTTGTCCCTGGCTAGTGCCATATCTTGTGTCCTCTTGTCTTGGCTTATCTTCTGCGATTTATGTTTATGTTCTATCTGCGGTTTACTTCAATGTTGATGTGATTGCTAATCTAGAAAAGATATTGAGCTCACCGTGAAAATTGAAATAAATTGCTCTAAGCATAGAACATTCCTAAACTTAACATGGTATCGGAGCTGAGGTGAAGACAATGCCCAAGCAAGAGTGAAAGAGCAATCATAGAAGATAGTTGGGTAAGGACAAAAGGATCAATTGATTCCTCATCCCTCTTCAAATTCGCCAAGGGTGAAGACGAAGCAGAGAAAATTATCATAATGGTGCAGCAGAAGCTTCTAATGGCCTTCCTACAGATCACTTCAATGGGAAGTCCAGATCTCAGGGTGAAAGGAAAGGCAAATGCTTTGCTTGAAATAAGTTCGGCCATTATGCGAAAGAGTGTCCGAATGACAGGGACACATCACTTGATGATGATAACAATTATTCAAGGGACATCTTCAATGATCGAAAGAATGACAGGTAATGCAGGTCATCAAGGAAACGGCCAACTCTTCAAGAAAGCAAGGAACATCAAGAATCAAATGTTGTTTCTGATAAGATAAAGAAGCGTTATCTTGTATTGGCCCTCTCCTTCAGATTCTATGGGAATCTACCTTGTTGATTGTAGTGCTTCAAGGCACTCCATCGGATAGAAGGGTGCTCCCTCTAATTTGGTAGAGATGGAAACAATCATGGGATTATACTTAGAGCCGTTGCCACTTATCCCGGAAAGGATGTACGGAATGTCACCCCTCAACTGAATGAGGGTAACTCGATTCATTTACAAAAAACTCTTTATGTACCTGGTCGCAAGAAGAACATGGTGTCCATTTCGGCAATGGAAGTCAAAGGTTTCAAAGGGTGGCATTCATCAATGGAAAGGTATGTGTTTGAAAATGAAATTTTCAAAGATGCTTTTACTCATAGGTTCAGGGTTGGCAATTTGTATCAAGTTGCAAGATGGTCCATTGGGGATCATGTCAATTGACATATCTCATCTATAGCATCGGAGGTCTACTTATTGTAGGACCTTACCCGATGTGAGTCAGATGATGACTAGGATGCCCGAATTCAAAAAGAGCATGAAGGTACATGTTTGAGATGTACCAAAGGAAAATCTTACGAGGGGACCATTCCCCTCATGTAGCAAGTCCACAGGTTTGGAACAACGCGAGGGGTTTGAGATTCAAGATCAAGAATCTCATGTATGCAAGTGGAAGAAAGCCCTCTATGGCTTGAAGCAAAACACCCCGAGTGGAGTATGAGAGGATTGATAGCCGTCTGATGAAGCTGAGATTCACTAGGAGTGAAATTGATCCAAACCATTGCTCGAAGGTTGTGGATGATAGACCTCTCATACCGGCACCTTCTAAGGACGACCTATTTCTGACAGGTGTTGACCCTCTCATTTGCAGAAGTAAGAGGGAGTTTGATTCCGGATGTGGAATGGTAAACTACAAACCCGTGACTACCTCGAGGATCTTAACTTTCAGAAGTTATATGGTAGTGATACTAGACCAGATTTGGGAAATGCCTCTAAGTTTCAATAAACTCATTCGCGCTGATGTTCTTAGTGAACTTTCGTCCGAACATATGTTTTGCAGTTAGCATGATGAGCTCATATATGGTTGAGCCTCACTGGATTGGTGCCAAGAATCTTTTGAGATATCTTCGGGGCACAATCTCTCATGGATTGAGATACACTGCCGGAAATATGAAGCTGCATGATTATTCGAATATCGACTGGGTAGGCGGTGTGGATGATCGTAAGAGCACCTCCGAGTGTTGGTTTTCTTTGGGTTCTGTTCGATATCCTAGATGAGCATGAAGCAAAAGTCGGTTGCTATAAGCATTGCTGAGACTGAATACATAGCTACGAGTATGACCTTGTGTGAAGCTACCTGGTTGCAGAAGCTCTTTAGTGAGTTGTTTGTACACATGATGGATACCACCGTGATCTTCTGTGTCAACCAGACGGGGATTCGATTATTGAGGAATCTCGTATTCTATAATTGCTCCAGCATATAGACATCAGATACTACCTTATCTGGGATATCGTACGTCGATGAGCGAGGAGGCTGCATCGCATTGAGACTGATGTACAAGTCACTAAGCCCCTGGGAAAGGTCAAATTTGTGACTTTCCCGAATGACTTGGAGTCGTTAAGGGACCTTATAAGGGTCCTACATGATGCATGCATTGAGCTCTGTGAGCTCTGGTGGGCTTGGAGTACTGCTTGGAGCAACAAGCGACCATAGGGCAACTCACCCTCACCTAATGGTGCGTTGTTTATAGGGAGAATGGCTCAGCCTTCCCCTATGATACCCCGAGGCGACTTAAGGACAAGATGAATAGTTCTCCTGTCGAGGCATCCTATCCATGCAGTGTGGGACTCATGGGAAGTACTTCTCATCTGGCCAATGAGCAAGGAAATGGGGTTAGGGACCATAGTAGTACTATCGATGGACGCATCGTTGTATCTACCGTACTCCCTATGCTAGAATGACCTCCATTGATCTGGGATCAATGAAACTGATCTGGGATCAGTATGAGTGGTTTGAGACACTCTCTTGTGATATTGATCTGGGATCAATAAAACTGACTTCAGGTCAATAGAGAATGGCATGAGACATTCTCGATCAATTCTTCTTCTTCATGGTTCAGCAGAGCAGTGCAGAGCTCAACATAGCAGAGCAGAACAATGCAAGGCACTAATGGCAAAGATAGTACAGTCAGACATATGGATCAGTGGATGGAGTTCTCCCTAGTTGAGAGGGAGTGTTAAAATTGGCAACTAGGACCAAACTCCATGTGGGTCATCTTATTTATGGCAGCTGATATTTTTCTTGGATCCCTCTCATCGAGAGGTGTAGGATTGATCTAAAGATCATCCAACTCCGATAAGTATTCATGGAGTTATGAATTTATTTGTGTTAGACAATTTGACAAGGTCGGCCAGCAACCAAACAACCCCCCCTTGTGCTCAACGTTTTAGTATACATAGAGGTGGCCTTCAAGTCATTTCTACACACTCACACTCTTGTGATCTCTCTCTTCATTCTGTTTTGGGTTTTGATGGAGATCTAGAGGGAGTGTCCTAGGCTCTACACTGCCCTAATGAAGAAGCCCTAAGGCAGTAAATGAAGAAGCCTTAACGCAGTCATGGAGGAGACTTCTATAGCGCGGCAAGGAGAAGTTCTAACTGCCCTAAACGCAAGTCTAGAAGAGACCCTAAGCAACTGTCCTTAAAAGCCCTAAACATTGTCCTAGGAAAAGACATCTAACCGCAAAGAAAGGAGGGTCATGTTGTGCCCTAGCCGCAGAGAATAGAAGGACTAACGTAGCACTATAAACGTAGATGAATGATGTATATAGGAGGCCTCAACGTGCCCTAGCTGCAGCCAAGGATGAGGCCTAATTATACGTCAAAGATAGGCCCTAAACGTTGATGTATGAGGCCTAAGTTTGTGCCCTAGTCACTGTCCAGGTGTACCCTAACTGCAGGCCTTATGCTGCAACAATAAGGATTGTTTTAGGATCATTTGGAAGAGTGTTGGGTTGCCGCAGTCAAGAAGAGACTTAATATAGCAAGCCGCAGCAAACAGAGGAAGGCCGAAGTTGTTGATGAGGATAGACTGCCCAGAAAATGCAGTTTAGGGTCTCCTCCTCTCTTACAAGGGCATCCGCAGTAAAGGAGGGCAATTCTGGGCAGATTGAAGGGTTGTTGGAAGTACCCTAACCAGTCCAAGATTGCTGCAGTCAAGGACCCTAGAACTGTGAGCTGAAGGAAGTATTAAGGGCTGCCATATGCCCAGAACAACAGTGTTTTGGGCATGACTGTTAGGTACAGCAGTTACAGGAGAGCTAGGCAATGGTACATACATATTTAGAGCAGCGTAAGTATGTTGGGACAGCAGCAATGTTGGGTTGCTATACTGGGATAACAATCCGTGATGGGATAGCAGTGCTAGCAGCATGAAATTGTGCCACAATGTTCAATGGGGCAGCAAGGGACATATTGCTGCTAACATGCATGGGACATCAAGGTGATATAGTGATGCTAAGATGCATGGGACAGCAAGGTGGCATGATGCTGCTAAGACAAATGGACAACAACGAGGTATTCTAAGACATATGGGACAGCTGCAAGGTATGGCAAGGCAAAGTGGAGTAGCAGCTGTGACATGGCAGAAGCCACATGGTACAGCAGCAAGCATGGTACAACAACAAGGATGGATAGCATGGCTATCATGGCACATAGGACAGCAATGCAGCATTAGGTGCAACAATCATGAGGTCCAGCATTATGATGGTGGGTGCAGCATGGCTATCATGGCCAATGTTGCACAAAGGGCCCCCCCACGGTTCCAAGCCCCGAAGCGCGTCCCGTACGGAAGCGCACTTCCAAAATTCAGAAGCGCCGCTTCCGAATTTTTTGCCGCTTCCTGGAAATTCGGAAGCGTGGTACGGAAGCGCGCTTCGTACAGCGCTTCAGGCGTCGGAAGCGTACACTTCCAAAAAAAGCTTCCGGAAAAGCGTTTAGAAAATCGTTGTTTTTCAAATTTTTTTTAATTTTAGGTGAGTTTGCTTGTTGGGGGTGGGTCCACCTTGGGTTAGAGTGACGAATGAAGGCAAAAAAAAATATAAATATAGCAGATGCTCCCTCATGGTAATGTTATATTCTTAAAGTAAAAGTGACATTCTCCTTTATTTTTCATTTTCATCATTTTACTTAAATTTTTAACATTACCATGAAATGACTCAGGATGTTTGAGAGTGGTTCCAGCCTCATTGGACTTCA
>APFE031654801.1:406350-419063 GCA_000404065.3 Pinus taeda
ATATATATATATATATAGCAGACGCTTCCGCGGATGCTTCGCTTCCTAGATTTTTGGAAAATGACGCTTCGGCGTCCCCGCTTCCAAAAAACGCTTCCGCTTCGTGCAACATTGATCATGGCACATAGGATAACAATGCAGCATTAGGTGCAGCAGTCATGAGGTCCAGCATTATGATGGTGGGTGCAACATGGTGCAGCACGATGAGGTGCAGCATAATGATAGGTGAAGGAGTCACCTCGAAGAATCAGTTGAAGCAACATGTCTTCAACTGATTTCATGTATCATCTTCTTAGAGATGATCTATGCTCTTATCTAGATAAGTCAAAGTGTTGACTTCTGTTGTAAATGTACTATCTCTCTCTCTCTCTGCTGAAATATTGAAAAACATATAAGAAGAATTGATCAAGGGTTTCCCCACATTGGGGTTTGTCCCTGGCTAGCACCACATCTTGTGTCCTCTTGTCTTAGCTTGTCTTTTGTGATTTATGTTTATGTTATGTCTGCAGTTTACTTTAATGTTGATGTGATTGCTAATCTGGAAAAGATATTGAGCTAACTGAGAAAATTGAAATAAATTGCTCTAAGCATAGAACATACCTAAACTTAACACATTATTATTTCCTAGAAACTTATATCAATCTCATGATAGGGTTTTATTGTAAACCTAGATACAAACATTAGATTCTAAAATTAGATATACAGAAAATTTTGTCCAGGCTAGGGTTTCAATTATACGGAAGCACATACACCCAAAGATCTATTTCTAGGGTTTTATATTGACTATTACAAGGGTTTTGTCATAAACCCTAATTTACCAAACCCTAAGAAAACTAGGGTCTCTAGACATCAACAACAAACCCTAAAAGACTATGGTTTTATCATAACATTACCAGAACCCTAAATATCAAGAGAGTAGGATTTCGACAAGAGATCTGAACTTTATCAATAAACCCTAAGAAGATTAGGGTTTCATCATTAGCATACCCTAAGCATCGAAAGGCTAGGGTTTTATACTATATAGTGAACACTAAGGTTAGGGTTTTATCAAAGAAAAATGACAACAGATAGAATGATAAGGGTAGATTCAATCTAGCGATTAATCATCCTAACAAGAATATTTATGATTCAAAACCCTAGACATAAGAGAGTTAGTAATACAAAGCAAATTTTAAATTAAGAATGATCATACCCTTTTGATGCAAAACTTTATACATACCTAGAGTTGCTCTTACAAACCTTGCATGATTATTTATTGAAGGACTCCCTTTGAAACTTCTTATGAGTTTTCTTTTGGATACTCCCTTTGAATCCAATCATTACTTTCTGCGGGTTTTCCTTCGAAGCGAATAATACAACAACAAGAATAATAAAGCTAAAGAAATCAAAATCGAATACTTACCTTTTATGAGAAGTGTTTTCTTCAGCATTGCTTTATGTAACTGCAATAATTTTCTTGACAAACACCATCAAAGGTATGCAAATACAAGACTATGGTCTTGGTTCCTAGAATTTGAAGTACAAAACCTAGACATTATTCCATTTCATTCTTGCCATTAATTGGCATATAACTTGAACTACTTATAAACCCTAGACATTATGAGATAGGGCTTCTAAATGAGGTTTTCATGTGTACTATTCTCATTCCCTATATATAATATTGCAAATCCTAGGGTCATGCAAACAACTAAGCCCTAACACATTAACCTTTTAACAAATGAACCATGATATACGTACGTCAAGAATTACATACCTCTGTCTTCCATTGAATTTATTGTTCTTCTTGCAAACTGAAGACATATTCCATGATTGAGAAACAAGAAACAATACTTACCTAACTTTTGATAAGATCCTCAAAGCTTCTTCCATAAGTGCAAGATAAACAAGTTCTTTGTTGTTGTATACTTCTTCCTTCCTTGAGACTAAGATCCTAAAAGTGTTGTTTTTTCAATGATAAGTTATTTACTGAATACAAATTTTTACAGTTCCTTTTCAATTTCTAATTAAAGTAAGTCCTCAGATCCTTCTTTGCGTTTAACAAGAGGGCTAGATCCTTTAAGGCTTTTAATACTCCTTCAAAAGATGCAAACTTGATCCTTTTTATAGTTGCTTCAGACCTTGTCAAATAATGATATGTCCAATTATGACCATTTGATTAGGATTTCTTGGTCCCTTTAATTTGAGGTGATTGAGGCTTTGTAACAAACTTGTAACTCCTTCAGGTAGTTCGGTCTTGATTCTTCGGATTGTGGCTTGTGGATTATAATTCGGTCAACCTTAGCAAGTTTCATGTACAAAACTTTCACAACTTCATGGATCCTATACCACAAGTTCTTGTCATCTATGCCACTCCACAGGTATGCAAATTATGTTTTGAACAAAGTGATTAAAGCTTGATGATAACACTTCCAGGATAGGCCTAATGAGCCTCCAATCTATTCGATCTAATGCCTCTTCAGTCAATTCGGACTTAGGTTCCTTTTATATACAGGTAAATAGGTCTCGATCCAAAGATTTAAAATTTCTGAAGTTGCACAAATTTTCGGACCTCTTGATGAGGATACCAGAACTTGTAAGGTCACTTTAGACCCTCGCTCTCCTTGTCAAGATGCTCACCCTTCCTTGGGCTGCTTAATTAACCTTTCGGTCCTCCAAACACAAAGTTTTTATGCCTTCCCTCTTTTTGTATAGGTATGTGGTTACAGACACTATAATTAGGGCCAATAGGAGAGCCCAAAATTCGTTAGACTTTCCTCTAGGAGCTCGGCCTTAGGTATTTAGGTTTTCCTAGATGCCTTGTAACATTTGTTGACCTTCTTCCTGCCCTTACACAAACGAACCAAGCTCTGATAACATGTTGAGAAATTTGAGGTAGCATAGTTAGGGCTTCTTATTAAATTGATTTCTCTATTACTTGACAATTTCTTGTGATTAGTTCCCGGATGCGAGTGATCGTTAAGTTTTTCCGGCTGATGGGACAGAGGTCCCGAGGAGACCACGTGCCCATCACGCGCAAGGCGCAAATGGGCAACGAAGGTAACGGCAATTCTAGGACGGTGGCTTTAATAGTCACAGGCTGGCAGGCCGAAGGCATTCACGCTTCGGCCTCTCTTAGCTGCGCTCCCCCTCTCGGCTCTGCGATGGATTTGACTGCAGCTTTTATGGCGGGCAACCACCGAGATAGAGCTGGAAGCTCTATAAACAGCGGCCCTATCCGCCCTCCTGGCCTCATGCCCTCTGAATTTTGCGTTCCTGCTCGCCTGCAATCCGACCTCTGGGTAATCCGGGTCCAGTTCTTGGTTCAGGCAGGCTCTGGCCTGTTTTGTCATAACTCGACCCTATTCGTTCAACTGAATTACCCCCTGAATCTCCCTGCTAGCATGGCTCGTGAACGCCCATGGCTGCTGAGTCGCAGAGGCTCCAGTAGAGGAGGAACCTCACGACGCCCCGCTGCAGAGGAATCCCGCCCTCCCTGTCACTGCCCGCACTGCCATTGTTTCTGTCACTGCCCCAACTCAGCCTATGCTCATCCTTCTCAGCCTGCCCAACTCCTGGAAGCCAGCTCCTCTGGCACCTCTGGCGCACCCTTCTTTGGATCCGCCATCTTCTCTTTTGATAGCCGTTTGACCAGGCCGCGTATCAACGCTCATATCTCAGTTCTGTTCATTGATGAACCGGAGGAGGAAGGAGGCACCAATTCTCCGCCTGTTCCAGCTCCCCCGCATGAAGCAAGCCATGAGGCCACTGCGACTCAGGAAGACAAGGGAAAGACAGTCGAGGCTCCGAATCCTTACAAGGATGGCAGCAAATCTCTTCCTGCAGAGGCTGAGGAAGCTGCAACGAAAGAGCTGGAGGAGGACTACTACAGGCCCTGTCTAATAGTGGAGGAGGAGCCGGAAGAGGAGTCGGAAGATTAGCACGTGGCTCCCGTTCGGTGTCCGGGTGTTGGCTCTTGGCTTCTCTGGTCAGGTTTCCTCGTCCACTTGTCATTGTCTGTCTATGTTTTGTTCTGTTTCAGTCGTCGACGAGTCTTAGTGACATTGTTTTGGGATCGACATGTCAATGTTTTGAGGTCGACGTGTCTTTGTTCTGGGGTCGATGTGTCTTAGTGTTATGGGGTTCTTTCAGGTATGAGGAACATAGCCTCCGTGGCGCTCCCCTGTGTGGGACTGATGGTTAACGTTTTGTTTTTGGGTCCTCCCCTGCGAGGGATTGATGGTCGTTGCTCTGGTTGCTAGTTTCCCCTGCGTGGGAACTTTCATGGTCTTCCCCTGCGTGGGAATTTCTGAGGTTTTTGTACGCAAGGCCAAAAGGTTGAGCCCGTCTGCCAGGATCTATGGCAGCAGGCTCTTGCTGTAAAGCCTGACTATAACTGTATCTTCCACTTTTGTACATAATAGAATAGCCTAATTCAAAAAAAAAACAAAACAAAACAAAACAGTAAAAAATAAAAAATAAAATAAAAAAAAAAATATCTTGTGATTAGTTCTTATTTCTTCTTCTTTGTTATTACATGTTTATCATCAAGACAATTGCCAAAACTTCAAAGGCAGCAAGAGAACACAAGATGTCGGCACTCAGCCAAGGCAAAACCCCCAACGAGGGGAAAACCCAGTCAAACTCTTCCACTAACAGTTTCAAATCAGATTGAGACAACCAAGACCCTTTAGACTCAACAGAGAGATCTCCTCTACCAAGTCAGCCTTCAATAGAGACACTTCATCAATCTTTCCAAAAGTCAAACCAAGTCAAAAGTGCAACTTCATCTAGAAACATCTCGGACCTGTAACATCTCAGATACCTCGGACCTACAACATCTCAAATACCTTAGACCTCGGACCTACAACATCTCAAATACCTCAGACCTCGGACCTATTGTTATAGCATCATTCAACACTCCTGTAGACTTGATGCTCTTTTATGGCCCTGGGTCATCCCTTTACCCATGTAGAATTGACTTTATATTCAAAACTATATTTCAAATTCCATACACGACTCTGCCCACACAAAAGCGCGTACATACGCGGGTCCAATAATACTACACCTGCATATACATTTTTAAATTTGAAAAAAATAAAATAAAATGTTATTTTTCGGGCGGGGTTTACGGGTTTTACCGAGAGCCCACCTACAGGAGCTTGTGGTCTAACTAAAATAACCAATTTGAGGTGGTATATATACACCCCTTCAATAGGCCTAATTGATAAGAAAAGAGAGATATTGACATGATACTCGATTTACCCCATATCAAATCTGTTTTTCCCGTGCTCCTACAATCCCAGTCTCTAGGAAACCCTGGTTTCCTTTGCAAAGATGCTCAGTATCCTTATCTAGCATCTTCTTGCACTTATTAGAGAGGTTGTCTTCGTGGCTCGGGCTGAATAGATTTGGAGGAAGGCTTCATCAGTGTCTTTGGCCTAGATCAAGTTGTATTTATCTAATACTTGTTGTTGTTAATCAATAAAGAAACTCATGTCTTGTTCCCGATATATGTTGTCATCTTATGAATGATAGTCTGAATTGTTATATGTGATGATCTAACATATTCTAATGCATGTACATTGAATTATATATTATGTATATGCTTTTGTGATTGATTTGCAAGTCTGCACATCTTGGAGGAAGCAGAGGGTTTGGACCCTACGGGAACATCTTCAAACGTAGGACCCTCAGGTATCTCTCTAAGTCCAATTTTGATAATTCGAATGTTTGGCATGCTTGATTGAGTGTTCTTTGTTGATTGTTTTATCTTGCTCTGTTGAGGTTTTCAACCCTTGCCTTAGAGAACTTTTCTTGCCAACAGAATTGGTGACCATACTGGGGAGTACCATCAAGTATTTCCTAGAAAGGTTGTTTTCTTTGATCTAGGTTTAGTTTACTGTTTCTTGGTTTTTTCCAGTCTACTTAATTCTTAAGTAATTTGGTCATTCAGCCTGATCTTTTAGATCTGGGCTTTCTTTTTATTTTTCCTCAATTTTCTTTTTATACGCACTTTTTGTTATAGACAGTTGCATACATACGTAGTTTCCTCCAAACAAAATTGCATATACGCTTGTTGCTTCACATACAATCACGTATATATGCTAAATTGTATTTGAACAGTTGTTTAAATATTTGAAAAATGAAAATTTTTCATTTCTTGGTTTGGTTGAGGTTTTGACCAAGTTTATTTATGCTTTCTTGATCTTTGTGAGGTTTGGAGTCACATTAATGACTCTTTTTGTTGATGTCTTTCCTCTTGTTGGAGAAATGCTTTTGGTACCCTGTAGTAGCCATATCTGACCTGCAACATCTCAAAATATCTTGGCCCTGTAATCGCATGTGTGGTAGAAGCAAAATGTTGGATGCTTAAGATTTTGTCTCTTTTCCTTCTTAACTTTGCACTTTTATTTCTACCCGAACTGCAGACTTGAATTGCTTGTCATATGTCTCATCAAATAGGTCAAATACCTCTTTATTTATATCTCCTTGAGCTAGCCGAATTCTTCATGAAGCCAACTTGTTCTCTCTTTGGGGCCAACTTAGTGGAGAAGGAAAACATGACATTTTGACTCAATAAAATTTTATTTCTTAACTTTCCAAAAGCCCAAGGAGGGTCTAGACAAAGACTATGACTATTGACATAAACCTAGAAGCCTACAAAGGAGGCTTTGACCTATTGACCATTGACCCAAGCATGAAACCTATGCTTTAATAAGTCAATATTTTACAATAAAATCCATTTTTCTTTCTTTTAACAAATACATTACATCATGACTCAAAAACAATTATGAAGACCGACACTAGATACATTCTTCAACATCCCCATCCCCAGAAATTATATATATATATATTAGAGGAAGTTCGGCCTAAAAATGGATTCCTAAGGAAAAATCAAGAAATTAATAAAAAAATGTAATGTAGACAATTTTTTAATATTACTTTACTTTTATCTATGTTCCACAATGTTTGTTAGCACGAGATTTAATAATAAATTCAATATCGAATTTCTAATCTTTTACTTTATTGAAATCCCTCAACATATGACACTTTTATTAAAATATTGTGTTATTTTTTATACTTTTGAATATTTCTAACTATTTATAGTTTATATTATTGCCTATATATATTTTATATTTTAATTGCCTATATATATATTTAACTTAATTTTTTGGTGTTTTTTTAAGCATCGTTGTCTACTGAAAACCATAATTTCACCAAAATATCATTTTTTAGACAGAAGCCAGTAATTTACCTTTATGAAATACATTTTTTAATTATTTAACTATTTTTTAACTATTTAATTATTTTATATTTAACTATATTTAACTATATATTTTATATGACAAAAACGAGGAAGTAGATCAGCTTTCTAAGGCTGGCTTACAGCAAGATATGGGCAGCTGGTCAATAGTAGAACTCAGACAGGGGCAGTCATTCACTTCATATCAGGCTCCCTTTGCTCCCCCACAGTGATCGCGGATCGGCATTTACTTTTTTGGTTGCAGCAACATGGGCATAAAATTTTTTATGCTCTACAAATCTGAAGAAATTTATCTTTATGCTCATGGCAGTTTTATATATTTTCAAAAGTATGTTTTTTCTTTCTGATTAAACAGTCTGGTACGGGGTCATTTTTCCTTCCTTGAAGGAGGCCCCCATCATCGTTTCACAAAATATGTATTTAAGACTCCTGAAGGGAGTTAGTTTCTAGACAAGTTTTTTATTTACAGCAGTAACAGGACTCTTTCATCGTCCACAATCAGTCATATGGACTGAGATTATGTTTACGCTTTACAGTCAAGAAGAACAAATCAGCAAACATGAGAGCTCTCAGGTCTGCACAAAGTGTATTTACAGTATGTAAACTTTTTATTTGCTTAATAAAAAGTTTTGCTTTTTTCTCCAGAAATTATACAAAAAAAAAAAAAAAAAAAAAAAAAAAAAAAAAAAAACCAAATTATATTTTTGGCAGGGATCCAGTAATTTCTCCATGGAATATGTTATTTAACTATTTAACTATATATTTTGTAAATAATAATGTCTTTCGGATTAATCACATCATTAGGATTTGGTCGATGTTTCGAACCAAGGTGGTTCATCATTAGGACAAAAGTGAAAAAATCAATCAATCCTAAAGAATAAATAGCAAGGATGCATCAGGGTCCAGAGCTAGCCGTTAGGAATTAGCCGTTAGTAAATTAATTATTAAAATACTTAAATGAATAAATTATTTATAAACTAGTTGTTAGGAAATTTGAGTCATATATAGATATATATTATATTACATTAACTAATAATATTATAGATATAAATAAAATTAATAATATTACAAGGTAAAATGTATAAAAAGAATTAGAAATATTTTTTAGAATAAGATTAATAATTTATTTAAGTATAAATTCTATAATTAAATGTAGAATTCAAGGGTAGACAAATAAGCCAGTATTAAAAAAGGGAAAAAAAAAATTATGTATTTATGAAACAAATATTTTTAAAAAAAAAAAGAGAAAGAGGAAACAGGGGGTGAAATCAAGAAGAGAGGGTCAAAATCCAGCTCTTACTTAATTTCCAACCATCATCCCTATTGAGATTGATTGCATGCTTCTCAATCTCAATAGTCTCTCTAAGCTTCCTATGATGGAAGTGATCAACCCTAGCAATGACTCTGGAATCCTCAATGCAGACATGGTGCTTTTATTTCTTCGCATGTTCAGCTAGAGCTGATGAGCGGGAATGATTGCGCCTAGTGTCTGTTGCATGCTCTTGGATTCTTTGGTTAATGGAGAGACCAATTTCTCCAATGTAGGGAATCCCACAGGAACAAGGGATTGAGTAGACCCCTTTCATGTCCTTAGGGTCTACAAGGTCCTTAACAAATCTAAGAGAATTTATGATGTTATTGAGAGGTTCGAACGAAGCGGAAACACTATTCTTTTTAAGAATATGGGCAATCTTGTAAGTGGTCCCTTGGATAAAATGGAAGTTGAACCTTAGAGATAGGATCAACACTAGTCTTGACGTTTGAATTTTTACAGGCTCTTTGAAAGGCCTTGAGGCCTTGAGTTCTGTTGTGTCCATTAATTTCAAAAACTTTAAGATGAGATTTCTCCTTCTCCAAGGTTCTCATCAGAGATTCTCAGAGCACGGGTTGCAAGAGTGCCAAGGACCCCAAATTTTTCCGCTGGAAAATGATGAGAACTGGGATGAAGATACTATTGTGGGTGAGTTTTTTGTGAAAAACTTGGTGAGATACAAAACCATCATTCATTCTAAAGAGGAGGATGTCAAGGAAGGGAAGACACTCATTCACCTCAACCTCCATCGTGAATTTGATGGAATCTGATTGGGAATTAAGATGGTTAAGAAACAAATCTAATTTCTCGCGTCCATGGGGCCAAATGACGCAAGTATCATCAACAAATCTCTTCCACCTTTTAGGGTGAAATTGAGCTGAGGCTAAAGTCTTGGTCTCAAAATCCTCCATGAATAGGATTTGTTTCTTAACCATCTCAATTCCCAATCAGACTCCATCAAATTCACGATGGAGGTTGAGGTGAACGAGTGTCTTCTCTTCCTTGACATCCTCCTCTCTAGAATGAATGATGGTTCTGTATCTCACCAAGTTTTTCGCAAAAAAACTCATACAAAACAGTATCTTCATGTCAGTTCTCATCATTTTCCAGCGCAAAAATTTGGGGTCCTTAGAACTCTTGAAACCCGTGCTCTGAGAATCTCTTATGAGAACCACTTGGAGAAGGAGAAATCTCATCTTCTTAAAGTTTCTGAAAAATAATGGATACAACAGAACTCAAGGCCTCAAGGCCTTTCAAAGAGCCTGTAAAGAATCAAAGGTCAAGACTACTCATGTTGATCCTGTCTCTAAGGTTCAGCTTCCGTTTATCCAAAGGACCACTGACAGGATTGCCCATATTCTTAAAAAGAATAGTGTTTCTGCTTCGTTCAAACCTCTTAATACCATTAGAAATTCTCTTAGATCTGTTAAGGACCCTATAGACCCTAAGGACATGAAAGGGGTCTACTCGATCCCTTGTTCCTCTGGGATTCCCTACCTTAGAGAAATTGGTCGCTCCATTAACCAAAGAATCCAAGAGCATGCAACAGACACTAGGCACAATCATTCCCACTCATTAGCTCTAGCTGAACATGCGAAGAAATAAAAGCACCATGTCTGCATTGAGGATTCCAAAGTCATTGCTAGGGTTGATCACTTCCACCATAGGAAGCTTAGAGAGGCTATTGAGATTGAGAAGCATGCAATCAATCTCAACAATGATGATGGTGGGAAATTAAGAGCGCGCTGGATTCCGGCCCTCTATACTTGATTCCACCCCCTGTTTCCTCTTTCTCCTTTTTTATTTAAATTAATAATTTGTTTCATAAATTACATAATTTTCTTTTTATTAATTATTATATTATCAATTTTATAAAATACTGCCTTATTTTTCTTACCTTTTGAATTCTCTTATAAATGTGTGAAATTTTTATTAATGAAAGTATGTAATCTTATCTAACAAATATTCTAATTCTTCTATCCAATTTATAACCAGTAATATGTTAATCTTTAATTATTAATTCTTATGATATTAATAGTTATAATATAATATATAATTATATATATATATTAATAATTAATAAAAAAATAAAGACTAATTCCAACCAATAGTTTATAACTGTTAATGTAGTTTCCTAAACGGCTTAATTCCTAATTTTTACACTTGTAATTATTATTAATTTATTTAATTCCTATACATATTATAATTTATTTATTTAATATATAATTAAATAATAAAGGACTAATTCCCACAACGTTATTTATTATAACTAAATAGTATAATAATTAATTCCTAACAACTAGTTTATAACTAATTATTATTTTACTTAATTTAATAACTAATTTACGAACAGCTAGCTCTGGATCTAATGCATCCTTGCTTTTTATTCTTTAGAATTGATTGATTTTTTCACCTTTGCCCTAATGATGAACCACATTAGTTTGTTCGAAACGTCGATCAAATCCTAATGATGTGATTAATCCTAATGACATTGTTATTTACATTATGGATCACAAAAGTCTACGATCTAATATATATTTTGTATTTTTCACCAAAATCCGGTAATTTCTCCTTTATGGAATATGTTATTTAACTATTTTATATTTTTGGCAAGAATCAATTTCCCCTTTATGAAATATGTTTTTTAACAATTTAATTGTTTTATATTTAACTATATTTAATTATTCTATATTTGACTATATATTTTTATATTTTTGGCCAGAATCAGGGAAATTTGTCTGTATTGAAATATTACATTTCACTCATTTATATTATCTATATATATTTACATTTAACTGTTTTTAACTATTATCTTTTATATTTAATTATGATATATTTTTTATTTTTACTATTAACTATTTTATAAGTTATATTTAACATATTTTTTTGGGGGCATGGTTATTAACGTCAAATGGATTTGCACTTTTAATTTATATTTTTTTACTAATATCAAGATTTACATGCATTAATATTTTGTTTGATATTCTAATTCATATGGGTAAGGTAGGTAAATAATATTAATAAAATATTTCACGAATAACCAAATTAATAATAAAATATTTTATTGATACCCAAATTAATAATAAAATATTTCACAGATACCAAAATTAAACAATTTAAAATTATTTAGGACATATACCTCCTTTTAAATTTAAAGGATTTTGAGTGGTTTACATATTATGACATGGAAATTACGTGAAAAAATCATGGGCACTTTCAGACTGAAATTTCCTCTAATGTATATATATAAACCAAAAACAAAACCTACAAGTATCCTAAAGCTTGATTTTCATCTATTTAATGAAGGCCCCCATTTTCTTGAATAGACTTATTAGGAATGACTCGCAGCCACTTCCACTACCATGGGATATGGAAATTGGTGTTGGACCTGTTATCCACCACTAGTGGGTGACCCCTATAAGAGAAATTTTCTCCTGGATATGTCTTCAACTAGCAACCAGTAGCCCCATGCAGCCACCTGATAGCTCGATGTGCTATTCTCCGCCACCTGAGCCAGCTATTTTGTGCCCTCGCTCATTTGTTATGATCGTATGTTTGAAGGTGGGCCATCAAACCCCGAAGGTATGATTTTTCATTTTGTGATTGGGTGCTTATGTTTGTTTTTCTTAGGCACATTTTGGCATGGATTAGTGGGGGAATTCGGCGAAAAGAATGGGCTTTAACTATACTATTTTTCCCTTACCTCAACTTGGGGGTTAATCTTGTATCCTAGTCCCATGGGATCTCCTTTGTTGGCTCTATTAGCTTTAGGAGTGACACCACATGGAAAACCCTAATTTTGGTTGCATGGCCCTGCTTCCCGATACCATATATTTCACTCCCCTCTGCCCATTTACATGCCCTATTCACATTTTCCCTATCTAGGTCCACATTTGTCCATTGAATCCACAAAGTGTTAGCCTCCCCTTCCCCTTGTCCACACTTTGGGTCAGGCCTGCAACAATGCCCTAGAGTTTGATGTAACTAAAAGGAAGGATAAAAGCATAATATGCCCACGTACAACAGGAAATGTACCACAAAATGCAAAAGATGGTCGGGTCAATAAAATTTAGCACGTGGGCAAAAGCCAAACATGAATTCTACCCCATATCGTTATGGTCATCACCATGGTTCTGAGGGCCCCTATGAGTGCCCCCT
>APFE031654801.1:419680-444056 GCA_000404065.3 Pinus taeda
TTTCCGCTGGAAAATGATGAGAACTGGGATGAAGATACTATTGTGGGTGAGTTTTTTGTGAAAAACTTGGTGAGATACAAAACCATCATTCATTCTAAAGAGGAGGATGTCAAGGAAGGGAAGACACTCATTCACCTCAACCTCCATCGTGAATTTGATGGAATCTGATTGGGAATTAAGATGGTTAAGAAACAAATCTAATTTCTCGCGTCCATGGGGCCAAATGACGCAAGTATCATCAACAAATCTCTTCCACCTTTTAGGGTGAAATTGAGCTGAGGCTAAAGTCTTGGTCTCAAAATCCTCCATGAATAGGATTTGTTTCTTAACCATCTCAATTCCCAATCAGACTCCATCAAATTCACGATGGAGGTTGAGGTGAACGAGTGTCTTCTCTTCCTTGACATCCTCCTCTCTAGAATGAATGATGGTTCTGTATCTCACCAAGTTTTTCGCAAAAAAACTCATACAAAACAGTATCTTCATGTCAGTTCTCATCATTTTCCAGCGCAAAAATTTGGGGTCCTTAGAACTCTTGAAACCCGTGCTCTGAGAATCTCTTATGAGAACCACTTGGAGAAGGAGAAATCTCATCTTCTTAAAGTTTCTGAAAAATAATGGATACAACAGAACTCAAGGCCTCAAGGCCTTTCAAAGAGCCTGTAAAGAATCAAAGGTCAAGACTACTCATGTTGATCCTGTCTCTAAGGTTCAGCTTCCGTTTATCCAAAGGACCACTGACAGGATTGCCCATATTCTTAAAAAGAATAGTGTTTCTGCTTCGTTCAAACCTCTTAATACCATTAGAAATTCTCTTAGATCTGTTAAGGACCCTATAGACCCTAAGGACATGAAAGGGGTCTACTCGATCCCTTGTTCCTCTGGGATTCCCTACCTTAGAGAAATTGGTCGCTCCATTAACCAAAGAATCCAAGAGCATGCAACAGACACTAGGCACAATCATTCCCACTCATTAGCTCTAGCTGAACATGCGAAGAAATAAAAGCACCATGTCTGCATTGAGGATTCCAAAGTCATTGCTAGGGTTGATCACTTCCACCATAGGAAGCTTAGAGAGGCTATTGAGATTGAGAAGCATGCAATCAATCTCAACAATGATGATGGTGGGAAATTAAGAGCGCGCTGGATTCCGGCCCTCTATACTTGATTCCACCCCCTGTTTCCTCTTTCTCCTTTTTTATTTAAATTAATAATTTGTTTCATAAATTACATAATTTTCTTTTTATTAATTATTATATTCTTTAATAAGAATACTGCCTTATTTTCTTACCTTAATTCTCATTATAATGTAATTTTTAATTTTAATAATTGATTAATCTTTTCTAAAAAAATTTCTAATTCTTTCTATCCATTTTTAACCCTTGTAATATTATTAATTTTATTTAATGCTTATTATATTATTAGTTTAATGTAAATATATATAAATATATAAATAATTATAATATATATAAATTAAAATAAAAATAAATAAAGACTTAATTCCAACCATAGTTTATAACTTTATTAGTTTCCTAACGGCTTACTTTTCCTAATTTTAACACTTAATATATTAATGATTTTAATTCCTATAATATATATAAGATTTATTTATTTAATATATATAATTAAAATAAAATAAAGACTAATTCCCTACAACTATTTTATAACTAAATATTATTTTTATAATTAATTTCCTAACAACTAGTTTATAACTAATTATTATTTTACTTAATTTAATAACTAATTTACGAACAGCTAGCTCTGGATCTAATGCATCCTTGCTTTTTATTCTTTAGAATTGATTGATTTTTTCACCTTTGCCCTAATGATGAACCACATTAGTTTGTTCGAAACGTCGATCAAATCCTAATGATGTGATTAATCCTAATGACATTGTTATTTACATTATGGATCACAAAAGTCTACGATCTAATATATATTTTGTATTTTTCACCAAAATCCGGTAATTTCTCCTTTATGGAATATGTTATTTAACTATTTTATATTTTTGGCAAGAATCAATTTCCCCTTTATGAAATATGTTTTTTAACAATTTAATTGTTTTATATTTAACTATATTTAATTATTCTATATTTGACTATATATTTTTATATTTTTCGGCCAGATCAGGAATTTGTCCTGTATGTTAATATTAACTATTTCATCATTATATTATCTAATATATTTTACATTTAACTGTTTTTTAACTATTTATCTATTTATAATTTAATTTATTGATTATATTTTATTTTAACTATTTAACTATTTTTAATTTATAATTTTAACTATTTTTTGGGGGCATGGTTATTAACGTCAAATGGATTTGCACTTTTAATTTATATTTTTTTACTAATATCAAGATTTACATGCATTAATATTTTGTTTGATATTCTAATTCATATGGGTAAGGTAGGTAAATAATATTAATAAAATATTTCACGAATAACCAAATTAATAATAAAATATTTTATTGATACCCAAATTAATAATAAAATATTTCACAGATACCAAAATTAAACAATTTAAAATTATTTAGGACATATACCTCCTTTTAAATTTAAAGGATTTTGAGTGGTTTACATATTATGACATGGAAATTACGTGAAAAAATCATGGGCACTTTCAGACTGAAATTTCCTCTAATGTATATATATAAACCAAAAACAAAACCTACAAGTATCCTAAAGCTTGATTTTCATCTATTTAATGAAGGCCCCCATTTTCTTGAATAGACTTATTAGGAATGACTCGCAGCCACTTCCACTACCATGGGATATGGAAATTGGTGTTGGACCTGTTATCCACCACTAGTGGGTGACCCCTATAAGAGAAATTTTCTCCTGGATATGTCTTCAACTAGCAACCAGTAGCCCCATGCAGCCACCTGATAGCTCGATGTGCTATTCTCCGCCACCTGAGCCAGCTATTTTGTGCCCTCGCTCATTTGTTATGATCGTATGTTTGAAGGTGGGCCATCAAACCCCGAAGGTATGATTTTTCATTTTGTGATTGGGTGCTTATGTTTGTTTTTCTTAGGCACATTTTGGCATGGATTAGTGGGGGAATTCGGCGAAAAGAATGGGCTTTAACTATACTATTTTTCCCTTACCTCAACTTGGGGGTTAATCTTGTATCCTAGTCCCATGGGATCTCCTTTGTTGGCTCTATTAGCTTTAGGAGTGACACCACATGGAAAACCCTAATTTTGGTTGCATGGCCCTGCTTCCCGATACCATATATTTCACTCCCCTCTGCCCATTTACATGCCCTATTCACATTTTCCCTATCTAGGTCCACATTTGTCCATTGAATCCACAAAGTGTTAGCCTCCCCTTCCCCTTGTCCACACTTTGGGTCAGGCCTGCAACAATGCCCTAGAGTTTGATGTAACTAAAAGGAAGGATAAAAGCATAATATGCCCACGTACAACAGGAAATGTACCACAAAATGCAAAAGATGGTCGGGTCAATAAAATTTAGCACGTGGGCAAAAGCCAAACATGAATTCTACCCCATATCGTTATGGTCATCACCATGGTTCTGAGGGCCCCTATGAGTGCCCCCTTCCATCATTAAGGAACCCATGATTGTCCCTACCCCTCATGGGTGATGAACTACCCCACCTTAAGGGGATATTCATTGTTATATTTTACGCATCATGCTCTCATCCCCTTGAGCCCCGAGCAGAAAAATGAAGAAAAATCTAAGTCACCTAACACGGGGACATGCAAATTCAAATGTCTGACATAGGGCATGTAGACCCCCCGAAATTGGACACGTAGGACACATTATATATTATTTATATTTAAAAAATTATATATATATATTAAATACTTAAATAGATATTTCAATGATTTCGTATTACACGAATTCTCGTGATGAAACAAATTCAGACATAGATTTAAATTCTACATTGTAAATTAAAAGTTGTGAGTTGTAACATTATGCATACAAATACAATCATGACAGATTTATCAATGATTCAATAAGAGAAAGACAAGAAACTGCAATTTTCTCATTAACTCATCAAAATCAAAATGCGTTACATAGGTACTAAGACTTGAGGACTCCTAACTAGCAATGCTAATGGCAAATAGAAATAGGAAATACAAAACAACTACTAGGTAGCTCATCAATCATCATCATCAAAATCAGCATCACTATCGTGGTCACCACTGCTCTCCTTGAGCCATGAATGCTATAAAAAAGTAAAGAAAAAATACACTAGCATGTAAATGAAATGGACAGGCAAAATGTTGTAGCAAAAATGGAAAAAAAGTGGACGCAAAATGCACTTACCAATTGTTTGAATCACCTCCAAAATGCTCCTAAACCCTTTGTTACCCGCTCCCACACACCGACAGCAAGAGAGAGACACAAGAATGAAGGGTAAGCAGCCCAAATCGAGCTCTTAAAGACCTGTGGCATGCTTTTCTAGAGGGACACGTGTCCCAAAATCGGGACACGCTGGTTGGGAAAATCTTATTCACAAGCCCAACGAATCCCACATCTTCGAACACGCTCGACCCACGAATCAGACACATGTCCCTCGAGAATCGAGTTTGACACGTGGGATTCATGACACAAAATGGGGCGAGGACAAATCTGCTTTTCAGAGAAAAATCAATAAAAGGCAAAAGGCATATGAAGAAGGGTGGAAAAGCAAAGGTCGGGGTAACTCATGTACCACGATTGCTCCCTCCTACATTCATACACCCAAAGTATGGGCCTCCCTCATCATAGCTACCCTTGTACTATGGCATGTGGCTTGGAGCCTCCCTTGTTGCCCCGACTCTGTTTCATCACTATTTCACGTGACACCTACCATTTGATGGATATACCATGGACTTGTCACTCCCTTGGAGGTTGAAATCACCTAATAGGGTCCTTTATTAACCTCTCTTGTCAAGGAAGGTAACACCTATACATGTTCAAAGCCCATTTGGAAGGGCATGCCACTATGAAGTGTCCATTATTGCCCCTGATTAGCAAGCTTATTTACTCAATTGCATTAATGAATTATTGTTCTAGAAGGTGAGGAGATGCATTGGATCTTATACAGGATTACAGGTAGGTTTTCATCTTGGACTTGGCCTCCCTATACGGGATCCAAGCCCTCCAAAGGGTCATAATGGCACTTGTAGGGTGAGCGTTGGGAGTCATGGGCCTCCAGCCTTACAAAGAATTGATTGTCACACCATGGGCTTCTTCAGCACCACCATATTGCTTGTTCATGCCCCAGTTATACAGAGATGATGATGCACTTGGACCACGTTGCCCAGCCAACTACACATTGCACCGAACACTTAGCAACTGATCCAGGGCCCATAGGAGGTTTTGTCTCTCCTGGGGAGACATGGGAGGGCATATGTCATCTTCTAGCCCTCATTGATGGAGCATCGACTTGATCTTAAGCCATTTGGAGACCCATGAGACCCATTTGGAGCCCACAAAGCCCAAACTAGGGTTTGGAGATGTTTTGCAGCTTTTGAGGGCATCCCCCTGTCATTCATTATTTTTTAGGCCTTCTCTCTCATCCTTAGCACATGAGGCCTCAACTTTGTCGTTCTAGGCCTCCACATCACCCTAGCATGGCCCTAAGAAGGCTAATTCGACTTGTTTTATGAGTTATCATGGTTGGCTTGTAACCATGGGTGGGTTACTAAAACATTTTAAGCGTTAGAAGGGCTTCTTTTATTTTTGAACTTATATGGCATGTATAAATAAGAAAGAGCTACACGCTCTCAAATCATCACACTTTGGATCTTCGATGTCTTTCTAAAAGAATTTGGACCTGCAATTAGAGGATGAAATTGGATGTTATTGATCAACTTTGATGTTCAGATAAATTCACTATCATTCTTGGAGCTTCTATTTGGCAATCTTGTGGATGGATATATTCTTATTTGTCTTGCAAGTGCTATTTTGATGCTATATTTCTGATTTTGGTAAATGTCTAATGCATGGAACGTTTTCTTATGGTAATTAATGTGCCCTAATTAATGCAAATTATCTAAAGCATTAAGAACTATTAGAAATTTTTGCATGTGTTACTCATTGGGTAATGAATGAACGAATGTTCCTAGAGGATTGATTGCATCTGCATCCTTGAAACTCCACAACAAGTGTCATCGAAGTATAAAAATCTAGAAGTTGTTTTGTTGTTGCTTCCATCAAGGGTAGCGAAAATCCCTTCTAGGCCTCCTTGAAGAGCGAATTGCCATTTATTGGTTTATTTTGACTCCATTTCTCCCAATAGGCAGGCACTGGATCTTAGATCCTTGGTGATCACATCATACTTGAAATATCATTTTTCTTTCACCTCTCCTTCACCTCTTTCTTCATCCCCTTAAGGATAAGGAGGCCTCCCTAGCGCTTGGTGCGATTTTCATTGGGGAAGAGCTTTTGCTAAACCACTTGGATAGTCTTCTGCGCTGGTGTTTCCTCTAGTTCTCCTCATTATTTGAGGCAATTCTCACAGTCAAACCTCAACATAATTGATGCCCTAGCTATCACACCAAGTGGGGAACCCTAGGTGCTATCCTTCAACTTGGGGATTCTTAAAGGCTTGAGATTAGGCAGTTGTTGAAGTGTATCAATCATAACCTTTTCCCTTGTCTACCTAGACCTTGGATGAACCTCTATCTCGTCAAATATCTCAACCCTAAGCCTCGGGTAGTCTTTCTTTCAAAGGGTTTTTCTTGAAAAGTCCTCCTAGCTTCTCCCAAAGCTCGTACTTTGGTTGAACCTTTCCATTGAATGAGCCACCTTGCCTCACGTAAAACCTATCCTAGAAACATCTATCACAAGTGAGGGATATTGGGACTCCTCCCGTCCTCTGTCACAGGGTTCGTCGAACCTAAAGGTTGAGGTCCGAAATTCGGCGAATTTCAAAAAAAAAATTAAGGGTCATTTAGGTTCGAGAAGGTTCAATTAGGTTCGGTTCTTGCTGCGTGCATTATTATTATAAAGAGGTTCCTGCTGCGTGCATTATTATTATAACGGCATTCATATTGTTATTACCCTAAGGTTTAGTTTCGAGAAGGTTCCGTTCCTGCCGCTGTGTCCTAACTTGGACAGTATTCCATATAATCGTCCCAATCTCCCAATGAGCGTGTGCGCGATTTCCGAATCATGGTTCAAATTTTCTTTCTAAAGCGTTGACTGCAGTATCGAAATCATGGTTATAATATATTGCAGACTGCAGTATCGAAATCTGCATACATACATTATAATGTGTTAAAAGCATTATATTTTTACGCGTCAACATTATTAGGCTCCGAACACTCCTCATTCCACAAAATTGAAACAGAGACCGACCCTGGGTCCTGTGGGTCCTGCCGGTTTGTCGGCAGTCGAGTGAAATTAACGGTGGAGTTTAAATTCGATGCAAGTGTGTCTTGGCGTTTGAATTTATGGTTTTCTCCCACCGCCATACAAAGAAAAATCCATCCTGGGAACCCAGTGTTGTTGAACCCTAAACCCATATTTCTATTTCTGTTTTTGTTGAACCCATCCGTTAATAGAAAGGAATGGAAAAGTAAGTGAGTAAACTTATACATGTTGCTTCTCGGGCTTACAATGGGCTAATGTATATTTATTATTACTATTATAATAATAAAGCTAAGTGAACATAATTTAAAAATTATTTATTTTTACGAGAATTATTTTTAATATATTTTAAATTATATTACATTAACGGGTATTGTTATTTTAATTTATATAAAATAATATAAATTTATATTTATGGAAAATTATAAATTATTTGATATAGTATATGATAAAAAATTATGAATATATATAATTATAAATGAAATTTAAAAGATTATGTAATTTAATTATTATATATATTTTTAAAATTATATACATGAACGAACCTAATGGCGAACCTCATTCGAACCTCATCAAAAAATTCGAACTCGAATCGAACTTAATTGTAATCGAATTCGAATTCGAACCCGAACCATGTGACATTGCTCCCGTCTGTGAAAATCTGAGAAAAGAAGGGGACATAGGCTGTGGTGACAATGCACCTTTGTCTCAGGGTGTTGTTGTGCCTTCTAGCTTTAGCCTATTTTCTAGGCCTGCTAGTTTGTGCAGCGACAAGACCTTCAGAGCATCAAGTCAAGATGCTGAGCATGCCCATGCAGAGAATGTATAGGATCTAAATTCAAATAATTATTTAGTTTTATTTGATAGTAGACCATAGAATGATTATTTTTGGACTCTAGAAGCCAAGTAGAGTCTCAATCTTTATGCATTTTGGTTCAGATATGAATTGCACTCAGTGTCATTTTGTTATATTCACCCTTACAATACTATATTCATGAGAAGAAATTGTATATTTGGTATTTTGAATTTATATTATGTACATGATAAATAAATAAAAACATATATATAATCAAAATTTGAATATTTTAATATATTTTTGTCAACTGATTTTTCCCCAGCTCCAGTTTTTAACATCGACCAGTTATGATAACATTGATTTATAGTGATCTGACCCAGTCCTAAATAATGTAGCATTCTGGCAAATTTATACTATATAACATGATCCAAGGGTACATTATTCAGCATGTGAATCAACTCCAGATCAGAGAAATACATACAACTCCTGGTATGCTAAGAGGGAAACTGGAATACTTCGAAAATGTTGATTTTCATTCTAGGATTTGTTTTGTAGGTTATACTCACTTGCACAGGGATGCCAATTTGTTCATATGGTGCTAGTTTCAAAAATCAGTAAGGAACTTAAATTTTGTCATGGTTAGTGATGCTAGAATACAAAATCTTTATTTACTTGCAAAAAGATGAAACAATAAATTAGATAGTCAAATTTGCAACAAGAAGCTAGTGTAGACAAAGTAGCAAACAATTAGTTGCTCTAGATTGAATTTTAAATTAAACGTAATATTTTTCTTGAACAAGACATGCAAAAAAACTACTATTAGTAACAGGCTCACCTTTAATTTTTCCTGCCCGTGCAAGCTTGTACAGACCTTTTGCATCCCTTTCTTCACAAATCTCCAGCGGGATATTCATAAATATCTGCAAAGAGCAGTGTGTGTGTGTGTGTGTCTATCAATACTTTGTTCACCAAATTGATTTAAACTCACCAAGAGAATATTTTAATTTGAACCCAAGATAATTTGCACGCAATTTCCACAGAGAAAAAGAGAGAACCTCGACGAATTCTCCTGCAGGCAAAAGTGCACGACATGCTTCCCTATCCCTTTGGTAGGGAGATATTAAGCTCGCAATGCATATAAGACCAGCATCCACAAAAAGCTTTGCCACCTCACCTAAATATTCAGTGAATTCTCTAAAATACTGCTTTCAAGCATTTTACTGTTAAGAGCAGAACTGAAAAAATATACTAAGAAGTTTAAGGAAATGGTATAAACTGCATCTCAGTTGTGTTAAGAAAGGTTGTAGTATGAATAGCCCATGACTACCTAATGCATTAATCATCTAAAAGGCCTTACCAACACGACGTATATTCTCTGCACGGTCTTCTGCACTGAAGCCAAGATTCTTGTTAAGGCCATGCCTTATATTATCACCATCAAGAACATAAGTGAGCTTTCCTCTAGTGTGCAATATACGACTGATTGTGCAAGCCAGTGTACTTTTGCCTGCATTGTTGCTCTATTACTTCAAATAATGTTCAATGAACAATTATTGAATGCACATTAAAAAGGCTATGAAGCATGCTCCATTTATAAAATAAAATCTAAGAAAAAAAACAAGCAGATTTTGCACTAAGGGCAGACCTGAGCCACTCAGACCAGTAATCCAAATAACGCAGCCTCTCTGCCCAAGTAGCTTCTGCCTTTCTTCCCTGCTCACCAAGCATTCTTGCCATACAATGTTTGTTGCTTTTTCTGCATTTGAGAGTGGGGGGAGGACTGTACCTGAGCATATAGGAAAGAATAAGATTCAACAATACCATTAAAAACTGCAGTTATACAGGAATTAAAAAGGGCAATACTTGCACTGTAAAATTTAATTATCCTAAGTCTCTCGGTTCCTTCATACTGTTATAACAATTTTATATGTAAATACTATATTATTTTGTAAACATTTCCTTTGCCTGAGGCCAGAGTGGAGATTAGTCCATTATGAGCTTTTAAATAAAGAGACTGAGAACTTTGTTGGGTTTAAACTTCAAATTTGAAGAAATACATATCTTTTCAGGACAGCGGGAGAGAAAAATCATGAAACAAACTAGGTGATGCAAACACTACACATTCATTGACAACTAGGATCATGGTATTCCCTTTAAACATCACTGTATTTATTTAGATTAACATCTTTTGCAATACCTGGAACACCACAACTTCAATGTAAGCATGAAAAGTCTCATTTACTACCACTCTAAGATCTTGTAGAAGAAGGGTGGATAATCAGCAAGCCATGGTGAATACAGAGAATCATGTGCACGCAAACATGTTTAATATTGTAAAAGAGTGAGTCCATACAGGTGAGTTGTTTTTTTAATATGTGTGGAAAAACCTGTTAAGAGATTTGTAACGCAACGTTTCGGACTTCAAGGTGAGTCCATTATCAGGGGATCGCAATTTCCAATTGAGATGTCTTAAACATGATGATTGGAGCTATTAATAGTCATGTGTTGGAGATTTTATTTCATGTCAGCTCATGATAACAGAATCATAGAGAAGTCTTGAATTATCAGTAGGCTGGGGCACTCCAAAACGGCCAGGTATGGACAGTACTCATTAGCAATGCCTCTCCCCGTGTTAGGCTTGGATAATATCATTGGGCCTTACTGATACACTCACAGCTCAACCGAGATGAGTTGACCTTTACAGAAATGCCACATTATCTCGCATTACACTAGCCATTGAAAATGTCATCCTCTTGCTTCATTTATACCACCAGTATCACAATTTGCCACAATCTAAGGGTAAGGCACAGTGACTGACATTTTGTCATATAACCATGCAAGCCAAATATGAATCAGGCCACATTGAAGGAAAATCTCACAGGAATGATTGTAAACAAACTTGGAAGCATGAACAAATTATTTATGTTATTTGAGAATCGTAGCATCTAGTTTTCAGTATCTGCAAACTATATAGAAGCCGGTAGAAGCGTGCATAGACGAGGACATACTGTACGGAGGCAGGAGGAAACTTACAATTTAGTATAAGACAAAAAAAATAGTTAAACATAATGGGGTAAAAAGTTGCGTGTTTACAGTCAAGATACAGTTGGATTGGATATCATCTGTCAGTGAGAAGTGGCACTTAGACACCAAATTTGCAACACAAGGGTATTTCCTAACGAATCCCCTGTGCAATTGGGGCAAAGAATAGCTCCCTGCTGCATTGGCAAGTCTCTAAAACCTACTTCGTGCACACGTGTTTCTGTCCTTCAACCCACGTTCGGATTATCATTATATTCAAGATATGCAAAGGGATAAACAGCAGCAATACACCTGCACCCATAGCATGGGAATTCTGTGCTAATATCACATGATATTATAGCTGCGAAGAAAAGCAGAGGAGTTGAAGGCTGTAACAAAAGTGACCTCGAAAATCATCGAGGTCACAGCTACTGCCCCAGAGTACTAATGCTGTTGACATTGGGGTCTGCTTTACAGATGCAACTGATAAAACTAGGCAAAAATTGACATCTTGATCCATGGAGAACAAAATCACTTCTAATCATAAATAGTCAATACCTGGATTGGAGGACTGGCTTGAAGGCAGCTCATGCACGATATATTGTGGATCCATGGGGCCTTTCCCTCCTCCAGCTTTCATACCTACTTCTCTGTAAAAATCTCCATTATGTTTAATCCCATCATTAAACATCATCATAAACTCAGAAGAATTAGCATTCGCCATTTTAGTGCTGGAAAAAATGGAACTTGGTACTTTTGCACTTGCCAATGAAGTGCAACGCACAGTTCCTCTAAAGTTATCTGTAATTTTCACCCTTCTATACCCAATCTGTTTATTTCTCAATTTTTGAAAATTGGCATTAGACGCTTTCCAGGATTCACCAATAGTTGAATGAGGAATTGCTATCTCCGAGGGAACCAAACCAACTGTCTGCATCCTTTAAGGCAGATTTGCTAGGGATTAACCCTCCAGCCTATTTACTAGTAATCTCTTGTTATCAATTGTGCAGCTCTGAACCTCCTATATCTCGATCTGGGTCTCCAGATCCCGCGGTTTTGCAGCTAGAACATACCAGTTTTGATCAATCTATGACCCAGGGTTTGGGTAATGGGGTTTGCCTCGTTTTAGATTTTAAATAACTCAGAATGTAGTTATTGAGTGCCAAATATAAATCAAATATGAAAGGGTGAACTGAGAATTAATTTGAAATGGACAATATAAAGAGAGGCTCCCAAGGTGAAAAGGAAAATGATGTGTCCCAGACTCTAGTTCCCTACATTCTCATGCAATGGGGATGAAAGGTATTGATAACTGTTTGGGAAAGGTGAGCAAGAATAGCATGCTTACAACAATGTGGGTGGCATGCTCTGATCACAATATATTACTCTGTGTTTCTCTCACACACACAGAATCAGCCTCTACCTGTCAGAAACTCACCGATAGAGATGGAACTTATTTTATGTGGCTGGTGAGTTTTTTCTTTTTCAGAAGTAGGAGGTAGTACCTGAGACATTAGAAGATTCAGAACCGGAATCCTCATTGGAGGGTAAATGATTTTGGTGAGAATCCTCCTTACCACTCTGAATATCCATAGCCTATGATAGTCAACAACGGTTGAGATTTGCTCACACGTCTGCTGAAATCTGAATTTAGCATTAGATGGGCTGTGAATGAATCGAATGAACGCAATCTGTGGCAATCGAGATTCGAGTTTGAGAAATGCAAAACGGTTGTAATCATCGAAAAGGGAAATTTGATGGATATCGATATTAACATTAAAACAAACTTCAGTATAATAACAGTTAGAGGATCTTCATGGTATTAGGATACTTAATAATAGGATCTTCATGGTATTAGGATATTTAATATTATTAGATGTACTAAATGTTCAGAGAGAGTTATGTGGTATGGTATGGTGTTTATAAAGATATTTTATTAGCCAATGTCTTGATTTATTTAATTAATAAATATATATTTAAAAATCAATTATTATTTATATATTTAAAAAATAAATTATATTTTGATAAAAAAAATAATTAATTGTTTTTGAAATATAATTTAAATGTTAAAAAAATTATATATAATAAACATTTAAATTATATTTCAAAATATTATATCTTTTTAAATATTATATTTAAGTATTTAATTAAATTAGCATGTTGTAAGTGTATATGTTCATAGTATTAAGATGCTTAATATATTAGATGTATTAAATGTTCAAAGAAAGTTATGTGATTTGGTCAATTGTTCATTTTTCAATTCTTTTGTCATCTCGCATTTTTGGATGGAATTTCCCAAAGTCGGCTTTCGGTTAATCACAAGTTGGCCCTCCAGACCTGGGCTTGCAGCATTTCTCACTCAACCTATCCGCCTGCGATTCCGACAGAATCTTTGAGGCTTGTCAAAGAGGCCTGCCCCCATGGTAGCCTCCATCTGTTCCCCGTCATTTCGAAATCTAACCATGCGTCCGGCGGTCATGTCTTACCTTCAGCCGGCAACCAAGTCCCTCAAACATTGTCCAGCTCAACCGCGGTGCAGTCCTCTCTCAGCCCTTCGGACGGGCCTTCCAACGAGCCCAGTTTCGGGTTTATGTCCCGCCAAGCTCCTAAGTGACTATAGCGCCATCACCCTGTTGTCTACTTGTGTTATGCTCTTGGCCTACAAGAAGATACCAAAATACCAAATATGCGAAGAAATATACTCAGAACACAGAACAATAAGAAATAACAACAAGTATTTTATTATTCAGAAAGGAAGCAATGTTCACTTGCCTCTTCGAGGGGGCAACCTCCAATAGAGTTGGGCTCAATTAGAAAATAAGACACGATGCTCCTCGAGGGGAGTCTCTATCCTTTATATAAGATTCATACATGCAATACCATGGGTCAATACCGTAGTTCTTATTAATACCATTTATCTAATACCATGGCCCATTTGCAACTAACTGTGGTCCCTTCTTTAAATGCGGGTCAACCACTTACAATTATTAATATGGGCTTTATTGACTCTTTACTTAACTATAACTATGACTCGATCCTATTACATAAATAAGGGGGTTAGGGTTGGACCCTAACATGCCCTCCCCCATAGGAATAGCCTTGTCCTCAAGGCTGAAGCTGTGGAAACTGCTAAAGGATAGTGGTTGGTTCCCAGGTTGCATCTTCCGGAGAGGTGTCTTTCCACTTGACGAGGACTTCCTTGATCTTGCGGCCGCATAGGTGCCATTCTTACGTGTCAAGAACCTGTTTAGGTTGGAGCCAGATTGACCCTTCTTCATCCAATTCAGGTAGACTGGTTTGAATTCAGCAATGGTTTCCAATCACTTTCTTGAGGCATGAGACATGGAAGACTGGATGGATTTTTGCAGTGGGTGGCAAAGCTAGCTTGTAGGCGACTTCTCCGATGCCCTGAAATACTTGATACGATCCGTAGAATTTTGGAGATAATTTCTGACAACCTTTGTCTTTGGTGATGTTTGCTTATATGGTTGCAGCCTCAAAAATACCTGATCCCCTTCTTGAAATTGGCGTTCTGAACAATGTTGATATGCCTGTTGCTTCATGTGTTTTTGAGCTTGATGGAGATTCTCTCTGAGGTGGGCCAGTATGGTTGTGCGGTTCTGTAGGAGTTGATCCACTGCTTGTACCTTCGAGCATCCCTTGATATGAGAAGTAGGTGAAGGAGGGAGTTGACCATGAACTGCTTCATATGGAGTCATTTTGGTGGTGGCATTATAGTTGGTGTTATACCACCATTAGGCTAGAGGTAACCACTGTACCCATAGATGTTGCTTTTCTGAAGTGAAACACCTAAGGTAGGTCTCTAGACATTTGTTGACTACTTCAGTTTGACCATCAGTTTGAGGATAATAGGAAGTAATGAGTTGTAGTTGGGTACCTTGTAGCTTGAAGAGTTCCTGCCAAAAGTTACTGGTGAATATCAAGTCACGATCAGACACAATGGAAGTGGGCATGCCATGCAATTTGAAGATCTGGTCCATGAAAGATTGAGCTACCAAAGTCGGTGTAAAAGGCTGGGGTAGGGCGTAAAAATGAACATCCTTAGAAAATCTGTCCACAACCACCATGATGACTGACTTGTTGCCTGTCTTCAGAAGACCCATAATGAAGTCCATAGAAACCTCCATCTAGATTGAGGTCGGGATGGGCAATGGTTGTAATGTGCCTGGGGATTTGACTGTTTCTCCTTTGTGGCGCTGACATACGTCGCACTCAGCTGCAAAAGTCAGAATGTCCTTTTTCATGCCTGTCCAAAAGAATGAACGTCGAGTGCGAGCATAAGTCTTATGAATGCCTAAATGGCCTGCAGTGGGAGATGAGTGCAACTTCACCAAAATGCAATTTTTGAGGGTGGATGTTGGTGATATCACGACTCTGTCCTTGTAGTATCAGAGTACTTTCTTGGGCAAAGTGGAGAATATTTTTTTTTTTTTTTTTTTGCAGGAATTCTTTGGGGCGGCGAGTTTGCAGATCATATTTATACGTTTTAGTGCAAAATCTACAAAATCTAATTACATATCTTGATTGTTTGTGAAAAGATACCCAATTTGAAAAAAAAAAATTGACCGGATCAGAGTCCGGATGAGGGAGATATTGTTGATTTAAAAATTAGTTGGGTTGTAGACATTTTTTCGGGGCGGTGAGTTTGCGGCGCAGATCTATACGTTTTGGTGCAAAATCTACAGAATCTAATTGTGGATCTGGATTGTTTGTGAAAAAATACCCAAGTTCAAAATAAAAAATCAGTCGAATCGGAGTCCGAATGAGGGAGATAACGCTAATTTAAAATCAGTTATTTTTCAGAGTTTTTTTGTGACGGCGGGATAGTTGCAGTGCGAATCAGAAATTCCAGTGCCTAGATCAGGATTTCTATCACATGGGAAGATGCAGAATGGTTGTTTCATTTCCAAAAACAGATCATAATAGGGATTCTGAGCAATATTGACTAAATTGTGACAATTCCAAATTTTCACCAAGTAAGTGAATTTTTCCCAAACCCTCTTCATGGCGATTCTATATTTTACAAGAAAAGATAATGGTCCTACTATTGAAGAATACATAAAAGCAAAAAAGTCAGTATGGGCACAACATTGGAGATTTTTAGTAGTGGCTCATTTTTCAAATGAGGTGGCCACATTGTGGGAATTACTGAACAAAAAGAAGTTCTACAACCTTTCGGATGAAGAATTTGAAAAATTACTTTTAGACAGATGGTCTCATGCCAGAAAACATGATAATGAGAAGCATGTGGGGTTATTTCCTACTAGTATCTCCTTATTGCGGGTTCATGGATTGATTCAGAAGAAGAAGATGATTGTGTCTATAAATCCTAGCTGCAAGCATAATTTTATCAATGTTAATTTGGCAAAAAAATTGCAAGTTCCAGCAAAACACATTGAAAATACACAGGTTGATAATGAGGATGTTCAAGTTTATAAAGATTTGAAGCTTTCTATGGATAATTATGTGTTGCATTGTTATTTTTATACTTCAAATATGAATAACATAGATGTTGTTTTGGGATATCCTTGGATGGGATGGAATCTGTGGGTACTGTCAATATTAATGTGCAGAAGAAATTCCTGAAGCTTTGGTATAAAAAGAAGAAAATTACATTGCAGGATATTTCCATTAAGACCCAAGCTGAGACTATGGAGGCAGAAGCACAAAGCTCTAATGACACTTACAAATCAGATGATGAGCCTTTGATGGTCGACAATCAAACACAAACATCAAACCAGGTACCATAAAAACAGGTAGTGTCCAAGGAAGTTAAAGCAGAAAAGGTTACAGGTACTGATACATCAGATGAGGACTCAGTGGTTGAAGTAATATTGGAAGATAAGAAACAACAACATGCACCACAACATGTACCAAATACCAATTAGGCTCCATTAGGTGGTGAATTAAAGAAAGATACATTGTTGGTTAAAGCATCAGCATATCACCACCCACATCACCCCGCAAGAAAACAACCAACAAGATGGCAACAAATCAGCAACAAAGACAACAACTCCCGCATGACAAATAGAGAGGGGCGACGATCCACCTACTATACATCACCATATAAGAACTATGAAGGTTAACTTCCATCCTAAGCAAGCAAGGCACCAGTTAGATCAAGAGCTCACCTTTCTTTGGGATGGCTAGATGCATGAGCATGGTACCAGTGGACTAGTTTTTTGAGTAGATCTTATTATTTGTGTTCTTCCCATGTTTCGGGGACGAAACATATTAAGGGGGGTGGAATGTAGTAGACCTAGTGGGGATAATATGGAGTACAAAGGGAGGTACCCAAGGGAATAATGTAATAATGGAATGAGGCATAGTAATAAATAAGGTGGTTAACCCGTATCATGTCAGGGACCACAAGTAGTTAACAATAAGGTAATAAGCCCATGGTATTATATAGATGGTATTGAGGGAACCATGGTAATGACCCATGGTATTCTATGTATGAGGCCTATATAGAGGCTAAAGACTCACCATTGAGAGATGTCAAGGATTTGTTGTATGAATAGGCATATGGCTTGTGGAATGTTCTCCTTCCTCAAGGAGTGAATGTATGGTGTTGCCATACCTTAAGGAGTGAATGTATGGTGTTGCCTTACCTTAAGGGTTTGATATTAATAAAGTGAAGCATTTTATAAATTTCAGATCTTATTATTTCTTGGGTTTATTCTATTATCATATATTTTCAGATCAGATCCATAACAAGTGGTATCAAAGCTATAATAAGTGGTGGTTGGGCCCCTGGGACAAAAGTAATGCTATGATCATGTTCCCCTCTTGAGGGTGGAAGCTCATGAGGCTTGTCAAAGACTAGCAGATGGTTGTTTAAGATCTGTTGCATCTCAAGATGAATATGAAGAGAAGTGGGTTCAAAGGCCTGGACGGCATTAAATTGGGCTATAACTCCATGGTGTCCATTTTTTAACAATTTTTCCATCCTATGCAGGCTGATGATAGAGGGATCACCCCCCTGGAGTCTGCGGAGGGTATGGGTGTGGTTGTCCTGCTTAAAGCTCATATATAACTCCTGGAAATCCATTATGATTGGGTCGAGTGTGTGGAGCCATTCAGCACCTAAGACAATGTCACACCCTCCCATGTGTATGGCAAACATGTGGGTCTTTAATTGATAATCCCCCATTTGAAGTTTGACATTTTCACAGCGGCCTTCACATTTTATTACCCCCCCATCAGCAATTTGGACTTGGAAGTTAGAGAATGTTCCACGACTCTTTGATGGATAAAGTTATGTGTACTGCTACTGTCAATCAAGACTACTACAAGGCAATGCTTAATAAAACCTTTGATTCAGAGAGTTTGGGGAGAAGAAATCCCTGCCAAGGCATGAAGCGAGATAACTGATTCTTCAGGTACATTGCTCGGTTGGTTGTCCTCATCTTCCTCCTCTGGTTCCTCAAGTGGTGGGGCTTCCTCTGATGAACTGTGATCAGTAGCGTCAATTTGAAAGAATTTGGGCTCCTTGCATTTATGCCCGAGGGAGTATTTCTCATCACAGTAGTAACACAATCCTTGTTTTCTTCTTTCCACCATTTCCGCTGGTGACACCTTTTGAACCTTGAGTGTTTGGGTAGTGCTTTGAGCCTGGGTGGGGCGACCCTTGGCTATGAAATTTGGGCGATTGGACTGGGCTGCTAACGTACGTTCTACTTCCTGAGCTATCTTACAAGCATTCAGCCATGAGGTTGGGTGTTGCAGTCAGATGTGGGCTTGTATAGCTTCTTTGAGACCACTGACAAAACATTCCAAGTAGAACTGATCGTGTAGACCTCCTGTGCAGAAGGCTAAGGCTTCAAAGGCTGTAACATATTCATTCATTGTTCCTGTCTGTCAGAGCTTAGTGAGATGACCCAAAAAATTAGATTCATGGTCAAAGCGACCCGTAAGAGCTTTTAAGAATGTTTGCCAAGTCACAGGCCTTCCATAGCAACGTTGACGCCACTGCCACCATTGCCATCTTTCATTGTCCAAGTACATGCTACCCACACTAAGCTGAGTCGCATCGTCTCTGATGTGATTCAAAGTGAAATATTGCTCCATTTGTGCTAGCCATGTGGCCGGATGAGAGCCATCAAATTTATACATGTCCAACTTGGTTAGTCACGTCCGAGACTATTGGTGGTTGCCAAAGAGGTGAAGAGAATGGCTAGACTCCCCCCAATGTTTTCATTGAAAGCATATGCCTCCGAGTGTTCCTTCGACTTTCCCTTTGTGAGTGTGTCAGCTAAGGTCTTGAGCGATAACAGTACTACGTCCAAATTTTGTTCAAGGGTGTCGATCTTCTCATTGGCCATAGCTTAAGCTCTAGTTTGTACCATGCACCGATCCGGTGCACTTAAAATTTGGGACCACCCGAAATTTTTTACGCTAACAAGTGAATGGTACCACCTTTCTCAGCTCGTCGACCTGATTCTTATGGGCTAAGTCTCCTATAAGCGTCAAGGGTCTAAGGTATATATATATATATATATATATATATATATACTCCGAAAGGAGTTTTACTCCTCGCTTAGGAATATTGCAGTAGCTGAATCCTAGAAAGGTCAATTCTGCCCAATGTCCTGCAAGAATCACACCTAGGTATTGGGGCCCACACAAATAGTTTGATCTGTCGGCTAACCGTCAACTGCAGAGTATGAGTAGGAATGTGGTAGTGATTGAACCCCTGCTACTAGATCTGAATGGCAGATCTCATTGTGGCGACTGCTACTGAACCTATAGGCTAGATCTAAATGGTGGATCTGATAAATCTGATTAGCGGATCTGATAGATCTGAATGGCATATCTGAGAGATCTGAATGGCGGAACTGATTTTTGCAGCTGCGACAGAACCCCACCTGCTAAAGTTGATCTGGCAAAGATGATGCGTGATCTAGAGAGAGACAAGGGAACTATGGTCTCAAGGAGTGTCAAGTTCTATAGATCGCAATATAATAAGGGTTTGACAATCATACTCGGCCCAATCTTTCAAGGCACTAACCAAGGAGGATCAACCATACCCTTAGCCGTACAACCCGACTACCCTATCATACGCGTGAGTAATCTCCCCGACTGCTGTTCTCGATGTACTGTAGCAGCAAGATGGTCGATGGTTTATCTATGGTAAGGTTACAAGAGAGCCTAGTGGGCTTCTGATATACCGAGAGGGTACTTGGAAGATAGTCCGTGCGCGGTTCTGTCTAATGCGCTACTACTCGAAGGGGTACCCACAGGTGTTACAAGGGAGTTCAACAAGCGTGACCACCTCTTGTATTTCCTGCATGCATGCCTCCCCAGATCCACATGTTTATGCACTCAACGACAGATCCTGTGGTTTAAAGACGCCGGAACACGTCTCTAGCCAAAAAAAAAAAAAAAATTGCTAAAAATAGAGATCCCACCAGCCTTGGAAAGTGCTCTGACACCACTGGTTATGCTCTTAACCTGCAAGAAGATACCAGAATACCAAATATGTGAAGAAATATACCCAGAACACAGAACAATAAGAAATAACAACAAGTATTTTATTATTCAGAAAGGAAAGCAATGTTCACTTGCCTCTTCGAGGGGGCAACCTCCAATAGAGTTAGGCTCAATTACAAAATAAGACACGATGATCCCTTCTTTAAATGCGGGTCAACCACTTACAATTATTAATATGGGCTTTATTGACTCTTTACTTAACTATAACTATGACTTGATCCTATTACATAAATAACGGGGTAAGGGTTGGACCCTAACAGCCTGCCCTCATCGTTGAGTCAAGCCACAGGGCCATCTCTTCGCCTAAATCGGGTCCATCACGTGGCTCTGTTATTAATTCTCATGCGAGTATGCAGTTGCCATCGCCTGGTTGTGGCCCTCTCCCTTCTAGTCTGCTTGTCCTCCTCACCAAGTCCAGCAACCAAGTCATATCCTCAACTAAGCTGGATCTGAACAATGATTTATACGCAAGTTTGTTGAGCCCTATCAATGGATGCAATGAGGACTGTAATATCTATGAGAGTGTTATTAACTATAACCATAAACAAGGTAATAATCCTTATGTCGATAAACTGGATGGAGGTGTCATAATAATAATAATAATAATAAATCAAATATTAATAGTTTGAAACACAATAATGAGAATAAGGATAACAATATTGATAAAAATAAAGATTATATGATTTATTATGAGTGTGATTTGACCAATAAGAATCGTAGTAATTATAAGAAATGTAATGATAATAATAATAACTATAATCTTCCCCCTCCCTCTCGGAATAATAAGGTTATCAATCTTTCTAGTTTCTCTTTTCCCCTTTCTGTTCTTAATCTTCTAGGTAAAGGTTTAAATTTTGCCCTGGCCCCTAAAAAGATCTTGGTAGAAAACATTATTTGTGACATAGAATTTGGGATTAGGGGCTTACCTGATAATATTAAGGACATTATAAGGCAAGATTGCGTCGTTGTCCTCAGGAAGGCAAAACCCTCGAGTAGCAACATCAGCAAGGATGAATTTGATGCCCTCAGATCCTTAAATCAGAATAAAGATGTCGTGGTTCTAAAAGCTGACAAAGGAGGGGCTGCTGTCATCCTCGACAAAGAGGATTATCACTAGAAGATTTTAGATCATCTATGTATTAGTGGAAGCTATAAAAAGCTTTCCAAGAATCCCCTTGAAAAAGATCTCTAGGACCATGGCTCTTGTTATCAAGTCTAGTAGCTTTGTGGGTTCCTTGTGCCATAAACTCATTGAGAGTAGCCCCATCACTCCAAGGATCTATGGGCTTCCAAAGACTCACAAGTAGGGGGCTCCCTTGAGGCCCATTATCAACACCATCGGTGGTCCTACCTACCTTCTTGCTAAATACTTTGCCTTAAAGCTTAGACCCTTAGTTGGCCTTACGGAGTCTTTCATCAAAGACTCTACGTCCTTTGTTGAAGAGCTCAAGGATATAAAGCTTGACCTTGGGGACATTCTTGTGAGTTTCGATGTGGTTTCCCTTTACACTTACATTCCTATAAAGGAGGCTATGGAGGTTATTAACCGACTCAAGGACCTTGATACTGCTCGGTTAGTAGAGATCTGTCTCACTTCCATTTTTTTCAGCTTCGAAGGCGATTTCTATGAGCATACCTGTGGTGTTGCCATGGGATCCCCCCTGTCCCTTGTTGGTGCTAATCTTTTTATGGAAGATTTCGAATCCAAGGCTTTGGCCTCAGCCCGTCTCTTGCCCAAGCTTTGGAAGAGATTTGCATATGATACGAATGTCATCTGGTCTCATGGCCAAGATGAGTTGGATCTTTTCTTTAAGCATCTCAACAGTCAATCCTCCACCATTAAGTTCATTATGGAACAAGAAGCCGATGGATGCCTTCCTTTCCTCGATGTTCTTATTTTGAAGAATAATGACGGTTCCCTCTCCCACCAAGTGTTTCGGAATAAAACACATACTAAGCAATATCTTCATGCCAGCTCCCATCATTTCCCTACTCAAAAGTTGGGCGTCCTTAACACACTTGCTACTCGTGCGCTGAGAATCTAGAGCCTCAATAAAGAGAAAGCCCATCTCTTTAATGTCTTTGTTAATAACGGTTATAGTAAGCACCTTGGCCAGAGGCTTTCCTTAAAGCCAACAAGAATTCGTTGGTCAAGAAAGACCCTAAAGATCGAGTCTCAGGGGTCCATCTACGATTTATCCAAGGGACCACTGATCAGATTGCAAGGATTCTTAGGAAACATAATGTTCCCTCGACCTTTAGACCCCTTAACACCCTTCGTAATTCCCTCCGATCGAAAAAGGATCCGGTCGACCTTAAGGACATGAAAGGTGTCTATATTATTCCCTGTTCCTGTGGGACCTCCTAAATTGGCGAGACTGGTCACTCTATTAATTAGAGGATTAATGAACACTCATCAGATCTAAAACATGGGAGGACCCGGTCTTCCGCTCTTACAGAGCATGCTGAGAAGACTAAACATCATGTTTGTATTGAGGAGGCCCATGTTATTGCTAAGGTTCTGCAGTTTCATCACCGGAAATTTAGGGAAGCCATTGAGATTGAAAAAAGGCCGAGCAATCTCAATAGAGATGACGGTTAGAAAATTAGCAATTGCTGGATCTCTGCCCTCCCTTCCTAATCGGTTTTCCCCCTGGTCTTCTGGTTCGTTGTTGGTTCCCTTTTTTATCGTCTCTTTGATTTTTATGGTGGCTTTGTCTCTTTCACCCCTTCTCAATTAATGATTTAATCTAATTATCAATTCATGGAATAAAAATCCTTTTTCTATCCCTTAATATTGACGAGTTCGGTTTTTAACTAACTGGTTAAATCAAACCATTTTTTTTCTCCTTAGTTCCTCTTTGGTTTTAGTCATTTAAGGAAATTTCCCTCATATTCTTTTCCTTAAATTTATTAGATCATCCACATGACAACAAAAGTTTCAAGAACAGATGAGGCTCAATAAGATTCCATGATAGGGTGACAACCCTGGTCCTACTGGGAGGGGTGGAGGTGTTACCCACCGTTTATCCTCCAAAGCCTGGAGTCATGGGAGGACTGTGCGAGCCACGCTCCCCTAGATGTGTGTTGATGACTGCCGGATGCCTACTGATAAAGCAAGTCGATGTAGTCGACACAGATCAGTATAGCTGAAGCCATGACATACTCCAGTAGAGGAAGGATAGGATGGGAGCGGAAGAGATTAGGAAGGATAGGATGATTTTAGAATAGCTTGGGCACTCGGCTGGGACAAAGCATGGATATTAAAGTTGCAAAAAAACAAAAAAAAAAAAACTATAAGTTTTCAAAATATAAATTTTAAAATGTCCCCACATTAAATGAAAATCCAATTATGGAACATAATCCTTACATGATTATACTTATCGCTAAATAATTATTAATACTTTATATACCCTAACTTCGGGACGAAGTTTTCTAAAGGATGGGTGTATGTAAGGACCCATCTTAAATTAATGGGGAGATAGAGATATTAGCATGCACACGAGACATGCATATGATAGCTACATATGCATGCATCACCTGCACTGCACTAGTATATGTATTAGTTAATATTGAAAAAGTCTCTTACATAACTAACTTAATGGGTTTAAATTTTTTTATCTATTATAGATGGTTATTAATCTAAAATTTATTAGAAAGTTTAAGTTTACATTAGATAGCTTTAAGTTTATATTTAATTAATAAGCTATACAAA
>APFE031654801.1:444706-471673 GCA_000404065.3 Pinus taeda
AAAAATAAAAATAAAAATAAAAAATAAAAAGAAAGAGTGAAATATCTATGTATATATAAGGTTTCACATTATTGATAAAAAGTGCGTAATAAAGATAAGCGGGAATCTTTTCAAGTATATTTAAAACTTTTTACGTGGACCAGCCCGTGGTTTTGGAAACCAATAGTAAGTTTTACATTTTACATGGAAAACATTAACCTAGGTTTTAGAAACAACCCATGGTAATTGCCCATGGTATTTTAAAAGTAAAAGATATTTTGATAACATTGGGGAAAAAAGTATGATCTCAATAATTGTAATCGTTCAAATCTAAAGATTGTGACCGTACCAAGAGTCACATCTCATCCAAAATTTCTGAGAAAGAAATCTTATTATAATTATAAAAAAAGATACTATATAAGCCTTATATAGTTACATATAAAATGAAAAGTGTCTCAAAAAAGTAATATAACTTTTAATATAATTATAATTTATAATATATATAATTAAAATTATATATTAGAAAAAAAAATTTATATAAATTTTTTGATTAAAAGAGTGAACCAGAAAAAGAAAAGATGAATATTTGAAATATATAATATATATAATATATATAATCAAAATGTTGTTTGCACAAAATGTTACAAAACTTTTACCTTAGTCGAACTTCTAAGTGATGCAGATAAACAATTAATAGCAAGAAAAATGAAAGAATTAATGGCAAGATATAAGGAAATGAAGAAAACAGAATCCATATTGCAAGTTGAAAGCCCATCATTGCTTCTACCAAACGATATAATCCAATGTACCAAGAAATTGCAGCAAAAAAATCAAGAGAATGGGAAAATAACTAAACTTCAGCAAAACAAGAAAGCACTAGAACACGAACATAAAAATCTTGTGGATATGAATTACAAAGAAATAATGGAAAAAGACGAAGAAATTTCTCATCTCAAGGACCATGTCGAAAAATCACTGGCACAAGTGAAGAAGACTAAAGTCTCAAAGAAAGAACTCAAGCAGCGTTTATCAGAATAAGAAGAGGAAAATTTACGTTTAAAGAACCTTAATAAAAATTTATTAGAACAAATTAGAGATCTAAAAGATTAAAAACTTAAAAGTCAAAACAGTGAAAATAAGGTTGATGAATCAAAAACCAAAGAACTTTTACATCTGAGAAACCATAATCAAAGTCTGCTCAATCAAACTAAGAAACTTAAGGATGATAAGAAAGCATTAAAAGACAAGTTGGAACAATTCACTCAAGAAGAAGTATCGAAATCTACAGTCGCAACAGTTCAAGTTGAAATTAAGGGAACAAATACCGATCCAGTGAATATCACAATTCAGGAAGAAGACAAGTCAGTTGAAGAAATGGCACACTTAGATGTTGCATTTCAAACAATGAACATCCCCAGTGAACGTTCCATAACCAACTCAACAACATCTTTGCCAAAAGAAATTCTAAAAATTGCCACATGCTCAATAAGGGAAAGTAAAGTCCTATATTGGCATCCAAATCACGAGAGTAGACAAATCAACCAAGCTACATATCAAGACCATTCAGACCAGAAACAACAAACTAATGTTCCATATAATAGTGATGTAATCTCAATCCAGTCTTATGCTCACAAGTCGTTACAAAATTCCATTGATTAGAATATTACACAAAAGATTAATTTAGGATGGTCTAATCCCTTCTCAGTGCGACAGGTTTGTTTGTCACTTAGAAGATCATATCAACTTGTATCGACGAGGATGATTATTCTGAGAGAGAAAGACTATCAAATACGAAAAAGAGATCAAGCCTTTTTCATCAACAAGCTTTGAGGACAAAGCTTTTTGAGGAAGGAGGCAATGTAACGAATAAAATATATATAAATAATGTAAAATAATGTAAATGATAATAAGCATAGATAATTATTAGTTAATTAATAATTAGGTTGAAGAGGCATGTCTAAATGAGACATGACTCTTCATGAAGAGACACTTGCGTGGTATATAAGCAAGCCTCTCGTTCTCATTGTAAATCATTCTGATTCTTATTCTTATTCATATATTTAATATAATATTTGTATCCACATGGATATATTTATATTCCAAGTCTTCTCGAGTAATTAATTTGTAGAAGGAACTTTGTTCGCTTTAGTTTCATGGTCAAATATAGCCGTTGGTCCGATCTAATTGCCTAGTCTGATATAGTCGTTGGTCTAATCTAATTGCCCAATCCAATATAGTCGTTGGTCCAATCTAATTGTCCAGTCCGATATAGTCGTTTCCAAGTCAAACTTAGCCATTGGAAGATCTGCTCTCCCTATTTAACATGCATCCATGATCTGATTCTTCAACTTGTCCTGACGATGAATTACACTTGTTGACTCGAAACGCATCAACAAATATATCATAATATGATTTGCGCCGAAAAATATTCTCATAAACAAGATAAATATATTTTATTAGCCATTGTTTTGATTTATTTAATTAATAAATATATAAAATCAAATTATTATTTATTATATTAAAAAATCCAAACATATTTAAAAAAATAAAAATCAAAGTGGTCTTGAAATATCAAATCCTTAAATGTAAAATAATAATAAATTAAAGATTAAAAATATATATAATTAATAGGTTTTATATTTTATAAAAAAAATATATTATTTTCCTCATCATTAAATAATAGGTAGGAGTACATTGTTAATAAACTCTTTGATAAGTTCAATTCAAATTATGATAATTCATAATTAACATTAAAAATATTAATTAAAGTATTTAATTAAGTTATTATGTTATAAGTGTATATATAAAATAAGTAGTGTAATTATATAGTAAATAAATTAAATTGAACAATTTAGTTAAAATAGTGTATTTTGATTTTTCATATTAGGGGAATAGGATATAATTTTATACCTATTTTGATTTTTCTAAGTTGGTCTTAAGTGATGAGAGATATAATCTTATCATTATTTTTTATTTTCTATAAATTGGATTTGAGTGATGAAAAAGACATGTTATAATCTTGCAAATATCAATTAATATAAAATTAACATAAAATGAATGGCAACTTGGGTTTTTTTTGGTTCCAATGAACAAATTGAACTGGAATACTCATGGAGTCTAAGCATAGCCTCTAACAACTTGGCTGAAATGTATACTCTCTTCCAAGACATCACTTTAACACGATCTCTACCAATTAGATCTCTAATTATAATAAGTGACTCTAATAACTCCATCTGTCATGTTGCTTCGGTAACTTTTCCTTTGGACTCTACGCTTCACTATCTATACACAAGAATTTTGAGATCCCTAGCTTGGTCTCCTCACATTCAAGTTAAACATTTCTTAAGAGACTTAAATAGGGCATCAAGCAAGTTGACAAATCAATCCCTATCACTTCTTCTTGGAACTTTGAGCATTAAGAGAACCTTATGAGAAACAATGCTAACTTAGAAATATGATGATGGATACCAATTTAAAATATTTTATTATAAGATTTTTTGCATGATGTAAACACGGGAATTCAAAGGCACAATGAGATTATGCAGAGGTCGTTATTAGCTGCCAAATTCAAATGGAGCGGTATAGTCTCAATTGTAACCACGTCTTGGGAAACGAAGGCGATTGGCATTCAATCACTTAGAGGAATGTGGTCTCTCTCGAGATCTCTTCCATACAAGCAGAGGCTGAGAGACAAGATCGGTGCACTAACTAAGGAAAACCCTATGTGTGATTCAATACACAACACCCTTTGAACTCAAGTTGCTACATGGATCATGGAACGTGGGGTGGAAACATAATATTATGGTAATTTTTAAGTGCCCATGCAAAATTGTCAACATGCATCGAAAGCATGGTGAGAGATCAGGTGCAGGAGTTTCATTCCTTTTCCTGGGGGAATCAAGGTTGGTTTGTCCTAAGGAGGTGGACATAGGAGAAGTTAATTACAACATAGTGAAACTAAAAAGGGTGTTGAGTACCCTAGTAAGTAGTTACCAATAACTATATTGTATTGTGATGGAGGACAGGAAAGGTAAAGGTGTAACACGCCCTCCCACCTCCTTGGACTTTCCAAGATGAGTGGGAGGTGTTACTTTCCCAACCTCTGTGGTCACATTATGGAAATGGGTTACATCATTCCTCCTTTTTCCAAAGTAAGTGGAATTAACTTTGGATAACACCATCACTTTCAGCTTGTTGAGAGCTTTTTGGTGATTTAAATTTCATCATGATCTGATACCCGAATTAAAATTTATCCTCATTTGAAGTTTACACCTTCAGTCCCTTGCCAAATAAGCAAGGTTTTGCCATGTGGTAACCCCACCTCACCCAGATGATTCCTCATCAACTTGACTTCCAACATGGCCATGGCTAAGTCCATGTCACCAAACCCACGGGCCCACGAGTCCAACCTTAACAGGTAAACCTTTGCTTTACATTATGTACAGGTTATAACAAAATTTGATGTTCTTGTAAATTTCCACTTGACAAAGGTTTTAGACTCCCAGATCTCCGGACTATCGTTTATTCGTGCGCATATCTAAGCTTTCCAGCCTCACTTTTTTGTGCTTCCCTCGGATGCCTCTAACTTCCAGATGCACCTACCCTCCATATTGAAATATGATTATGCACCACATTTCTACTATAGGGCCCCACCCTAGATTTCCGTTGAAATATGGCTTGTGATGGAGGCCTCTTAACACTATAACATGTTACCTAAGAAGGGTCCCATTGTAACATGGCTTATTCAAGTTTTTCATGTCTAATTCATAGTTGTATCTAGCCCATCAAGACCTGATCTTGCCACAACATATTACGTAACATTTCTCTTATTCATTCGAACTCCCATATATCTCCAAATAGCCCAAGTCTAACCCATATACAAAGGTGATTTCTTCCTTACTAACTCGTAAAGATTTTCTGGGTTTTCTTCGAGCGTTCAAGTTTTCAGCCAAGGTTCACCTAAGATCGTGGTTCTACTAAAACATGCACAACCACAGAAACACATCAACACGGCGAATTCAAGTGTTAACCATTAATAAAATACATTCACGAAGATGTAAATTTGCCTACCACTCAAGGGTTGAAACAAGCCAATCCATGGCTACTGTAGTTTGTAATTCCAACTACATCAGTACTATACCTTTCTAAGATTTGATCTGGACAACTTCATCAAATCCTATGATATATCTATGTGTATATTGCATTATTTCATTCATTACTCCATGAGTAAGGAAAGAAACGATTAGTCATTTACAACATAGATCCATGTTAATTCATAACAAGCCATGTGTAGCTCTTAAACAAAAAAACTCTTTAATTCTCAAACATAAATACGCTTTGATAGTTATAGCACTAAAACCATGGAATTTCACACAACATAGTAGTTTAATTGGATTCTTAAATAGTCATCAGAAATCACACAAGTTGCTAAGAGTATTTCAATAGTTACAGGGATTTTCAAGTCCTTCATACCATGAGAATAATCATACAAATATCTCTTTACAAACTCACATGAAAACATATTCATCATTAATGGTGCTAATACACTTATGTCATATAATAACATCAATCACTCATTTGCACTGCACAAATATGCATAAAAATACAATTAAGCAACTTATCTTATTAGTTAAATCACTGGAAACTAAGAGAGGGACTTCAACTCTCCTCCCAATTGTAGGCCAACTGCTTATTGTTTTTTCTTGCAGCTAACCAGCCTCGAGCCAGATTCAAAGCCTGAGGAGTGAAGTGCTCAAGGGAAATTCACACTAGTCAAGTTACCAACACATGGGAATCTAGAGCTCATAATGCCTGCACCTGATACCCGAGAATCCAAAGTGCAAAATGTCTCCACACAAACTACACTTTAGGGAATCCAAAACACGCAGTGCTCCACCCAATAAACACTATAGGGATTCAGAACCCATGACGTCTCCATTTGATTCACACTATAAGAATTTAGATCCCACAATGCCTCCACCTACAATCTGACAAGAATCCAGAGCACACCATATATCCACTTGATATCTTTCATGGGAATCAAGAGTCCACCTTTAGGGTCTCCACCTGTGAAAACACCAAGAGAAGTCCCAAAGTACCTAGTGTCTCCACCTACTAAGTAAGAGTTCAAAGTCCATTGTTTCTCTACCTTCTCAACACCACAAATTCACCTTTCTTCAATGTCCCTTAGCTAGCTCACAAACTTGAGCCTACATTGAGCCTCTTCTAGTGCTTCACACACATTGGTCTTACATAGTATCCTCTTGTTGTTGTGCTACCATTGCACTTGAATCTTCATGTGCCTTTTTCCTCATGGTTCTTGCTGATACCACCTTGTGATTCTTCTTGTTTGAATGCTCTTCTTTGTGAGAGTGTTTTGCCATCTCTTTTGCTATTGGGTGCTCCTCCCTTGCAAGAGTGTATCTCCCCCTTTTCCATTCTTCCCTATTACATGTTGACCAAAGACAACATGTCCCACGAGAGCAGGATTGGCTCGTCCTTTGCTCTGGTGCTCATACATTATTTTAATGCTTGTACATTCTACTCTTTTAATTCAATGGGGATATATGTAAAAATTTAATGCAAGCTCTAAGCTTAGTTATTTCCCCAAGCAATTCCCAAGTAGCTTCTCCTCTCAGACTCTGAATCTGCGTCCTCTCTATTTTGTCCAGACATTTTTACAATTTTCACAATTATTTACAATTAGACATGAAAATATTTACATTAGGGGGCAGCCAAAAAGAGTTGTTGCAAACCCCACCCCCTTAGAAGAACACCATCCCCAGTGTTCTATAACCGAAAACAAAATTTACAGAGAACTTTAAATACACGACTCTTTTACATTCACATTTACATTTACATTTGCTTACCTAGCAAACAAAAATGGGTATGATACTCTCATTTGATTAGCCATCTTCCAAGTGGCTTCATCTGGTCCAAAGTGCCTCCATTACACCTTAACCTGCTCAATTACTTGATTCCAAGGCATGATCTACCTCTAATCCAAAATGCGTTGTGGTTCTAGTTGGAATTATTCTCGGGATTTTTCCTGTGTCACATACTAATCAACAACGTGATTAACATCATGCACATATTTTTAAGCAAAGAAATATGGAAAACACCACGTGCCTTCACTATGGGTGGCAAGTGTTAGTCTTTGTAGCATCAGAGGTGTTCTAGCCACGAAATTTGGTGGATAAGCTAGAATACATGAGATATCCAAAACCCAAAAATTGTTTATGGAAATTCCACCTAGAGATTACTTAATTAGATTATTAACTTATCTTTTTAATGTTTCCTAAGTCTAAACTTAGGATAACTAGTTAATTAATCAAAATTAATTAATTCAAGGTGAGAATAGTCTAGAAACTCACACGGATCGACTTCAAGATGATCCTAGCCCTTGATTAAGTTTTAATCTTGGTCGTTGGTGCTCCAACAAAGGATTATAATAAGAATTCAATGGGCACTTAGAGAATACACCAAAGAAACTTGAGAAATAGTTCCTTGTGCAGATCGAGCTAGCAGCAGGATTTTGAGCTAGAGAGGGACGCAATGTTAGTGAGGGGTAGGGATAGTGATCTGGAGGAATATTTCTAGATCCGGAGAGGCAGTAGCAAGAGGTCGAGTTATTCCCAGTATAGGCAACTCGAGTGCAGGCAGAAGCCCCAGTATGGGCAGAAGCATGACTACAACCACTCGCGCGAGCGTAAGAAGTGTGAGTTGTCGGGGTTTCTTCTGGAGGAAGGGAAATTCCCTCAGATAATTTCAGCCATATTTTCTTGCTATGGATTGCTAGTTTCAGGCATCTAGATTGTACTCAAAATTTCACTATTGAGTTATAATGAAAATACTTAATTGTTACACCAGTTTTCCTAAGTTGGGTTTTTCCGGGGAATTTTGTCCAAAAATAATTATGTCATATTTTATGTGTGTGTGCTAACATTTCTCAATTTCCAACACTATTTTTTTCCATGGTTTATTTAGTGAAAATCATAGTGTGAGTTATTCGATATTTGTCGTAACAGACAACAAATAAATTGTTAAATAAATTAACAATTAGAAAATAATTTCCAATTGTTGTGATAGATGAAATTTTCACATGGTATCAGAGCGAGGTTTGGATCGGTAACTCAAAGACAAAGAGGGAGAAATTCATTGTTCAAAGGGAGCAACAACATAATTTCTCCAGTGTCTACGCAAAGCCTGGCCAGGTAGTGCGAGTGGCAAAGTAGAAATTCAATTTCCAGTTTCTGCAAGCAACAAAAGTTCGAATTGCTGAGTGCAGGACTCCAACAGGCAGAGGTAGAGTCGAGAAATAATTCCAGAAAGCAGTGCAGTAAAATCATTGAGCAAATTCGAGCAAAAGAGGAAGAGAAATTGCACACAGAAAGGGAAAATTTCTCTCATGGATCTCAATTTTAGAGACCTATTTTTTCCAAATGCAGATTGGCGGTAGTTGTGAGCATATATTCTCACTCTAGAAGGGAGCGCGAGTAGCATATCCAACAGTCGAGCAAGGAAGAGAGGGAGCTTCTAGTTTTATTTTCTCTAGTTTTGAGTTTTCATATTTTGCATCTCTGTAGGGATGATCATACAAGATTGCCAAGGAGGTCGTGCGGGTTAGCCCGAATGCAAATATGGGTAGCAGGTCGACTTCCAATTGCTAGAGGTAGGTGTTGGGAGGAAGTATGAGTTATCTAGTATGAGTTGCAAAGAAAGGAACGGGTCCCAACCATGGACTAGCGGATAGTGGGGCACCAAATCCAAGAGGAGTATAAATTTCTAGTGTGCCATATTGTGCAGGGTCCAACGTAGTTGCAACAAGGAGGTCAGTCAGATCAGTTCTTGATTGTTGCAATGGGATCATCACCTTTGATACGGGGGCCCAATGTATTTAGTAGTAGGATGGATCAATGTTAGTAGCTGCAGTGAATATCGGAGTGACAGTTGCAGACTAGTAGTAGTTAGATGTTGAGGAGCGCAGAGCAATGTTGACAACAAAGCGATTGGCTCAGTGCAGAGTTGGAAGTAGCACAAATTCTTCAGTGACAGTGCATATTCTAGTAGCAGTTAGGACTCAAGAGACAGATGCATCACACTGAACACAGTTGATTCAATATTTAGGATGCTTCTTAGTTGCAGTAGTTATAGTTGCAACAACAACATATGAGAGGTATTTGCAGTGAAGATGTGGTGTTGGTAGCAATATGGCAGTGATAGCAACATCATAGATGCACAGTAGTTGGTAGGAACTATGACCAGACATCAACAGTGTGACAGGAGTACTGAGACAGGGTGTTTTGGCAGGGTGTGCAACACTAGAACACAGTCCTTGCTAAGAGGGAGTGTTAGTTTTTGTAGCATTGGATTTGTTCCAACCACAAAATTTGGTGGAGAAGCGAGAATGCACGAGATCTCCAAAACCCAAAAATCATTTTTGAAAATTCCACCTAGAGATGACTTCATTCGATTATTATTATTATTTTTAATGTTTCCTAAGTCTAAACTTAGGATAACTAGTTAATTAACCAAAATTAATTAAGTCAAGGTGAGAATATTTTAGAAACTCACACAGATTGACTTCAAAATTATTCTAGCCCTTGATTAAGTTTTAATCTTGGTCGTTGGTGCTCCAACAAAGGATTATAAGAAGAAGTCGATGGGCACTTGGAGAATACACCAGAGACACTTGAGTAGCACTTCCTTGTGCAGATCGAGCTAGCAACAAGAGTTCAAGCCAAAGAGGGACGTATTGTGAGTGAGGGGCAAGGACAGTGATCTGGAGGAAGATTTCTAGATCCGAAGAGGTAGCAACAAGAGGTCAAGTTATTCCTAGTACAGGCATCTCGAATGTGGGTAGCACGAATGCAGGCACAAGCTTGAGTATAGGTAGAAGCATGAGTACAAGCAGAAGTGTGAGTACAACGGCCACGCGAGTGTAGGCAACGCGAGTTGTCGAGGTTGCTTGTGGAGGAAGGGAAATCCCCTTAGATAATTTTGGACAAAATTTCTTGTTGTGGATTGCTAGTTTCAAGCATTCAAATTATACTCATAATTTCACTACTGCTTAATAATAAAAACCCTCAATTGTTGCACCGATTTTACCAAGTTGGGTTTTTCCGGGGACTTTTATCCAAAAAATAATTGTGTCATATTTTATGTGTGTGTGCTAGAATTTCTCAGTTTCGTGTGCTATTTTCTTCCACATTTTATTTAGTGAAAATCACAGTGTGATTTATTTGATATTTGTCATAGTAGACAACAAATAAATTGTTAAACAAATTAACAATTAGAAAAATAATTTCCAGTGGCTGTGATAGATGAAATTTTGACAACAAGGCCAATTTGTAGGACATTGGCCCCACTCTTTCGATAATCTACAGTGGTCCACAAAATCTGGGTGCTAGCTTTGCACAAGACCCAATTTTCAGTGAACTCTTCCTTGATCTTATGCATACATAAACATGTTCCCTCAATTGGATCTTTTTGTGCATTCTTTGTTGATATACATAGATATTTGGTCTATCTTGATCTGATTATAAATTCTGCCTGATAGCAACTATTTCATGTTCCATTTCATTTAGCATATTAGGTCCAAGAAATACCATGTTCACTAAATCATCCAAGTTGATAGGTTTATTATGTTTTATGCCATGTAGAGGCTCAAAAGGGATCATTTTCAATGATTCTTGATAATCATTGTTATAGGAAAACTCTGCCAAATGAATAAACTCTTCCCACCTTTTAGGCTAATTCATAACATACATTCTGAGCATGTCCTCCAGCACCTTATTAATTCTTTCAAACTTCCCATCTTTTTTAGGATGGTACTCTGTGTTGAAAGCTAACTTTGTCCCTAAACTAGCCAGCAATGCTTTCCAAAAATTAGAGGTGAACTTAACATCCCTATTCAAGATAATCTTCTTAGGTATATCGTGCAAACTAAATATTTCCTTCATAAAAATTTGAGCAATATCAATTGCCTTATGAGTGGATTTAATAGCTATGAAGTGAGCCATCTTGCGAAGTTTATCTACCACCACCATTATGGTATCATGCTACCTAGATGTCCTTGGAAACTCAGTGATGAAGTCCATTGAAATGACTTCCCACTTCCACTCAAGAATGGGGAATGAATGTAGTAATCTGACAGGATGTCTACATTTCACTTTATTTATTAGCACTCCAAGCACCTAGTGATATATTCAAACACATCCTTTTTCATATCTGGCCAATAATACATGTTTTTCATGGTTGTTACCATCTTCTAATAACCAAGATGACCATAATATGGCTTTTTATGAAATTCATCCAAGATGAGCTTCTTCAAGTCGCTAATGCAATGTATATACCACCTGCCCTTGAATTTCAACTTGCCATCCTTTGTGAGGGAGTATTTCTTAATAAATGTTCCCTCTAGCTCTTGCTACAAACATTCATTCATTTGTTGGTAATGCTCATCCTATTGCATTGCCTCAAGATTTTATTTAATGTTGATTTCCTAAGTACTAATGGCTACTACATGATCCACTTGTAACCCCCTACTAAGTGCATTGGCAACTTTGTTTTCCTTACCTTTGATGTACTTGATTTCAAAATCAAATTTACTAATCAAGGCTAGCCACCTTTCTTGTCTTGTGTTCATCTTGGGTTGGTCAAATTGAAACCTCAACCCTCCATGATCTGAGATCAAAACAAACTCTCTTCCCAACAAGTATCGCCTCAACATTTTCATTGCATGCACAATCGTTATCAGTGCAAAGTCTTGAGTGACATATTTTCACTCTTGCTCATTTATCTTCCTTAAATCATAGCAGATTATATGTCCTTCTTGCATTAGGACTCCACCAATCCCTTCCTTGCAGACATTTGTACAAAATACAAAAGATTCCCCTAGGTCTGTTATTCTTAATACTAGTGTAGGTGTGAGCAGATGTTTTAATTGCTCAAAGTTGGTCGCACATTATTCTATCCATTAGAATTTAGCTCCTTTTCTTTGCAGCACTATGATTGGATGTCCAATGTTTGAGAAATCGTGGATGAACCTCTAGTAATAACTAGCAAATCCCATGAAGGATTTGACTTTTGTCACAATATGAGGAGCATGCCACTCCATAATGGCTTTAATATTCTCCGGGTCTATTGCCACCCCTTCCTTGGAAATAATATGTCCTAATACTCAACCTGTGATTGGAAGAAGCCACACTTGTTGAGTTTGGCATAAATCTTGTGATCTCTCAACAATTACAACACAATTGCTAAATGTTTTTCATGGTCCTCCTTGGTTTGTGAATAAAACAATATGTCATCGACAAAAACCAGTACAAATTTTCCCAAATATGGACTAAGAACATTGTTCATTGTTAGTCCAAAAGGCACTACCGCAAATTCATAATGCCCATACTTGGTTCTAAATGTGGTCTTGTGAATATCCTCATCTTTGATTTGTACCTAGTGGTACCCACATCTCAAGTCAATTTTTGAGAATATGGTAGACCCTCTAAACTAATCAAACAGGTGGTCAATCCTTGGAAAAGGGTGCCTATACATTATGGTGGATTTATTTAATTGAATGTAATCAATACACAACCTCGATGTGTCATATTCTTTCTTTATAAACAACACGAGTACTCCCTAGGGTGATAAATTAGGTGTGATGTATCACATGTCCAACATTTCCTTTAGTTGCAATTTTAATTCCACTAAGTTTGGTGTACTCATGTGATACGAGGTTCTTGACACAAGTGTTGTTCCCAGAAACAACTCTATCAAGAGATTGATTTCCCTTCATGGCATTAATCTTGGGATCCCTTCAAGAAACATGTCCTTTAGTTGGTTTAAAATTAGGTGCTCTTCCAAATTGTTGCTTCTAATTTCTAAGTCATTGGTCACTTGGAAAGTGTACAACTAACATCCCTTTCAATTGCACCACTTTAGTTGTAATGTTTTTATTCAATGAATTGTCATTGGTTTTAACTTTCCTTACAATGTCACCTTTTCCCTTGTCTAGATGAGACATGTTAGTGTCAGTGTTTGCATACTGCCATCAGTGATCAAAACTCCTCTTTTCATTTTCGTATTAGGGTCTCGCCCAGAAATTTTTGTTATTCCACCTAGGTTTTCATTCAAAAATTTACTCACTAATGGTAGCCCTAGTGAAAAAACCTCACTCACCTACACTCCATCTACCTCCCTTGACCTTTTCCCATGCCCATTCCTCTCATTTCCCTCTCCGAGGGTTTTGAGGACATTTTTCTTGGTTCCATGACCTCCATGGTTAAATCATCAACAAAAATTGTATCCTGATGCTCTTGCTACCTTCCCCTATCCTTAATATACCTTCCTAAACACTTGCCATCACTCTTATCCCTCAAAATCATCATTTTTCTACAAACCCTAGCCTATTTCTACGCTTTTGATACTTTTCTAGACTAGGCCTGTGTTTCGCCCTTTTGGAACCCTTCCCCTCACTCAATCCTTAAAATTCCAGTTTCTCTTACTTCCTAACATCCCTCCCTACCTCCCAAAATTTTCCTTAGAATTTAGAAGCCCCCTATCCACTTTATTTCCCTTAATTCCTATAAATTTCCCAAGTCCCATGTTTTGCCTACACTAAACCATAATTTCCTCTCCCATTGAGCTAGGGTTGGCTATGGAATCAGAGACATATGAGAAGAGGAGGCCTAAGGGAGGTAATTTCAGCAAGTATTAGGACATTTCAACTCATAAACATCATTTCTCCATCATTTTTCAAGAAGTCATTCCAAGGGATAAATCACTTGCCACACATAGGGCCAGTTTTGCTTCAAAGTATTTTTCCAACCAAACAGAGATGAATTTTACAAAAGTGAGAGAGGTTTTTATCCATAATAGTACAAGGATGAAAATGGTCCTTCAGTTTTTACGTAGGTGTTATGGTTTTGGATAAATGTCAAAAATACAGTTGCTACAAGAGAGTTGCCGCACTTCTGGAGTGACCTTGGGAAAATCATTTTTTCTCCTAGATGGAGTGTCCAAATGACTTGCTTAATGAGTCAAATGATAACTAGACAGAAATATATTTCCAGTGAGATATCATGAGATCAATTTTGAGTTGAGGAAAACCTCAAAATGTTTCCTGCGAGATCACACTTCATTTTTTCACCCTCATTCTGTACGTTTTGACTAGTCATGGTAGAATTGATTTTTAGGTGCTATACTTGATCATTTTTAGTTCTTGATAGGTACATTGTGTAGCATAGAGAGAGATATTTCCAATGATCTATCATGGGATCAATTTGGACTTTGGTAAAGCACTCAAAAGTTTATTTGAAGTCGGCGTTGCACACTTGCTTCTTTCATTGCGCACTTGCGAAAAAGGCACTTCCTTCTGGTGATGTGCACAAACCAATATTGTGAGAATGAACTTTTGGAGGGTCAAATAAATTCAATTTTGGAAACTTAACGTATATATGGAAACTAGACAGGATAAGCTTTCCAACGAGCTATCCTGGGCTCAATTTGGACACGGGGAAGGCAGACAAAAGTGGGTATGAAGATGGTGTTGCGCACTTGACACAAGTATTGCACACTTGATAGTTGGCCTAATTTTTCACTGTTCTTCTCCAGATTTTGTTTTCACCTATGGTAAATCACTTTTTTACTGATTTAATTGATATGATAAATGTAATTATGGTCTTTTACTATTACCTAGGGGTACATACATTAGGTTAATAGTCTTCATCAAGTCAGATGAATCAGTTGCAATGTAATTAGGGATGAGTCACTTTGACCACCCTACAATCTAGATATCAGTTTAGATTTTGATGGAATTTCTCATCTTCTCAAGTATTCGACCCCTGAGGTGGGGAGGATTTTGTTTTGAGGTCTATATCTTCCCTTTCTTCACTTTTTTGAGAGGTTGGACTCCATTGGATGTTGTACTAGTGTTTCAGACTTTGGCATGGAATATATTGGATGAGTTGCAGCTATTTTTGTGGGATTCCTGTGGCATGGTATTTTGATATTATTTCTTCTTCAGTTACATGTGTGTCAATGTTTTGTATCTTCCATGATTCATTTCAATTCTAAATATGTTTGATTCTCAAAGTGTGATAAGCATAATTCATCTTCTATACTTTGTTTTGGGAAAATAATCATAATTTGTTTTATTTTTTCAGTTTAAAAAGAATTCATGATTTCCATGCTCTTTTTAGCATTTCATCAGCCTAAACCATTCCATCAATATACTACAAAGTGTTAAATTACTTGCCTACCTTGCCCCATCAGATGTCTGTAATTTTGATTTTCTTTTGCCCTGACCTAGTTCACTCTCTGACCTAATTCATTGATCCAGTGACTACCCCAATCAAATCAAATCAAAACCCTAAGCTACTATATCTAGCCTAAAACCCTAATCCATCTAGCCCTCATGGTTGTGATCCTTTGGAGAGAGCCCTCTCCGGCTTGGTAGGGCTAGCTACTAAGTCAAAAGATTGGTCTGTGGTTACCTCAAGTGGACTCTTCCTCATCCTTGGAGATCCGGAGGAGTGATAACAAGACATTCAAATGATTAACTAAAGCAATCGATTTTGTTCTTACGACCTACCAATCCATCCATGCCAACCAACACGTCGCATGATCCCAATGATAGCAAATTCAATTCTATGTGTGTGGGAAAGCTATTCATCTCTATTGGGCATGATCTCGACAAATTTTTGAATCGCCTCGTAGTCCCTATTGCTAGCTTCAACAACCATGATTTTTTATGGGCTATATTCTCCAGTGCACATTTCTCTACGTCATTGGGGCTAACATAATTGAAATTAGAACCTAGGTCTATCAAAATTGAAACTAACTCATTATTAACCATACCTTCCATCTCAATCACGAATGTTAAGTGATCGGCCTGCCTATTGTCCAATGCAACATAAATATGAGGTGCACTCTGAGCCACATCCTTTATGGTATCTTCTTCTTGCACATTGTACAAGCCTAAACTATTTTGTTGTCATTGAAGATAGTCTCTCTGTCGATGTTTTTCTCCACAAGTCAAACATTGCATAGTCCTCATTTGAACCTCTCATATTTTTGTCCTTCAATCTCGGTAAATCGGCCCTTGTCAGCAGTAGTGGATTTCTACTAAAACTCAACCTTGGTGAAAGTGGAAAACTTCACATTTTCTCATCCTAATTGATGTCCTGCCAACTTGTTTCCTTTCCTTTTAGAACTAAATTTGCCCTCCATTTTCCAATCAACCCTAAAATCAGACTTATGCTTGGATTGTTTGTAATAATACCTCATCTTCCTAATGGAATCCTCCAATGTTTTAGGCTCATCAAATTCTATTATGTCCTTGAAATTTTGTGGTAGTCCACTAAGATATCTTTGAATCTTTGTCTTCTCATCCTTGATGTAAGGCACATATCTTAACAACTTCAAAAATTTTATTGTATATTCATCAATTTTTAGTTTCCATAGTTTGTGCTCATATAATTCCTTGGCCTTACTGTCATAGTACCTTTCATATAGGTAATTTTCCTGGAAATACCTCTAAAATCTCCTCCCAGATAATTATTTTTCTTTGATATATTTTACATTCCTCAAATCTTGCCACTAGATAGCAACCTTTCCCTTCAAGTTGGAAATGGGTACACTTGCCTTCATATTCTTAGAGTAATCATCTAGCCTAAAATACTTCTTCATCCCTAGAAACCATGTCTTTTCTTCCTCAACCTTCTTCACATCTCCATCAAATGTAGGAGGCTTTTCCTTCTTAAATTCTTTTGGCATGAATTATTTTGCTTTCCTTTTATGTTGATAATGCTTAGACAATTGCTCATGGATACATGTCCTCTCTGAAGTACACAGTGAGTTCCATCTCTCACTATATCCTTGCTTGCCTACCTATGATTTTTCTTAGATTTGTTGCCTTTAGCACCACCGGTCTTCAACTCATGCTTCCAAAGTCATAATGAACTCTACCTAAAATTGTAGATCGCACCTAGTTCATGTTGTTTTTGTCTTTGTAAATATGATAGGATTTGTAGTCTGACTGCATTTACTTCTATTAATTTTCTTGAGCTCTAATAATCGTTTCATTTTCATCCTTGTGTTGATGGTGCTGGACCCGCCAACATGTCAGGGGATCTCCCTAATAAGAATTCCCAACTAGACCTCAGACTGTTTGGTGTAGGAGTCCCAACAGTGGGTCGTACAGTATTGCCTTGACCGCAGTTGCGCGCAGAGGCAAGTAAGATGTCTCTGTTGGTAGCAAGGGTGTGACATGCACAACAAGCCAAGGAAGGTGCGTGAATGGTTCTAACACGTGGAGAGTGAGGTGAGTGCGCCCCTTGGAAACCTGTGAAAGCACGTGGCTAAGAAGGGAACAAACGAGCAAATATGCATCACAAACTGGAAAGCAAGTAAGCTAACAATCCAAAGTGATGGTTAAACCAACAACACATTTCAGTAAGAGTCATACATACATATACAGAAAGAGTCTATACACACATGCGTAAGCAAACATATACATATATCGTTAGAGTAAACAAGATAGCTAAATACAATAACAACATATGCATGAAACTTGTTGGCTCTGTTATATTAAGAAGTGAAAGTTTCAGTTATACAGTACAATCATGACCGACCACTAGTCTCAATAGTGGAATGTTACAGTCACTGCCTCCTGCTCCTCCAAAGAGATGTACTAGCTCTACACTGTGGAGAAGCCAAGGCTTGTTACAATACTCTCCAAGCTTTCTCTAAGATAATCCTATCAAAATCTTGGCTGAACAAAAGCCTCTACAATGAGTTATGAGGGGATATATATATAACAAAGGGTGGGATGACACATGACATTCCCCTTTGTGACTATTCACCTACCCTCATGACTCTTCAACTACTCTATGAATGTTACATTCAATTATTGACATTTGAACTTCCACTTGACAAGACGTTACATACAATCTACACATGTACCCATGTGAGACAAAATAGGCTTGAACAAGCCATGCAAGACATCACTATGACTCAGAAAACTGTGGGAAGACCAGCTCTTCGACATCCTCACGATGATCGACAGTAGCGAACTGATGCCAAGCTCTGTAGTCTGCGATGGTGTCCGTGTACTCTGTGGTGACATGTTTTTGGAAATGAACTCTTTCCTTTGTTGCATCTGGGTACACTACTCTAGCTCCTCTATCCAACTCATCTCATAACATGCGCATCATTGGCTTGAGTGTAGCCGGACCAACGACATACTGATGCATGGTATCTACACTGATCGCCAAGTTTGTGCTAGTGGCTATGCACATCAACTCGTCAAAGTACGAGTCAAGCTTAAGTCAAACTTGTGCCTTTGTATTTTCCTCTCTGAGTGTCCCAACAGATGGGATCGTATGTGCACGCACAAAAACATCCATGCTTCTGAATACCTGTGCATGGGAAGCCTGCAAACTAGTGATGAGTTGCGAGAGTTCTTCATAGTTCCGGATCTTACTTCAGATACGTGCCTTCAGCTCAACTGCTCTGGGCTTCATCATCTTGGGCAAGTGTAACAGGGCTCCCTTGTATCTCATTGTCCACGTTTGCATGTGGTCAACAACAGTATGTAAGTTTGACAAGATACGTGCCCTCCTAGCACATCGTTGCTGCCAACTGTTGAGATGGACAACTGCCTTATGCACGGTACAAAATCTGCAATACAACGCCCGCATGATTATCTCAAGGGATGATACTTCATCCAGTAACGCCTTCTTCAACTCTACTCAGTTGGATGTCGTAACTAGTTCTCCTCCTTGCTTGGTTGTCTGTAACTCCTTAGCCATTTGCTCGTTCTCTGCTATCAAGAAGCGAACACTCTCGAGCTAGTGGCTTTGGCATATGCTCTGGTAGCATTAGCCAATGATGTTAGATGCTTGCGCACGTCAAATACTATCACTCATTCCTCAAATTGCGTAGGAGATGTGTGGTCATCCAGAGTAGACACTCTGCGTGATTATATAGCTCTATGTTACGACTCATTGAATGATATGTTGTGCATCTCTTCTTCTGGATTGTTTCCAAGGATCTTAGTATCTCCTTGGTCGCTTGGGACCTGCTCTGCTTCCAGATACAGTGAAGCTGGTGCGTCGACCTCGTGGTGGTAAGGCATGAGGTTGATGTCTTGCTCTAACTCTGGTTGTTGCATCTCTGTATCTATCTGCTCAAGTGCTTGTTCAATCTCTTGAGCGAAGTCTTGCGACTGCGACTACTCACCATGTTTGTTTCGTGTCAACTACTCGGATGAGTCTACTACCTGTACGGGCGCAATTTCCTCTGTTTGTACATGTTGCACCCCTTGCAGTAGATGTCCTTGTTGCGCTAACTTCTCTTGTCTGAGCAGCTCCTGTTCCTTCCAGAGTTGCTCCTTCAACTCATGCAACTCCTTCATTATTTCCTCCATCCTCTATTTTTCTCTCTGCCTTTGTGCGGTCCTCCTATCGCGTTGTTGCTGCTTTGCCTCTATTGCCAAAGTTGCTTTCTGCATAAGCGGATTTGCTCTGAACTTGCAGCTTTGCTCTGCATCTATGTTGTCAACAATCTTTCTCTTGCCTTTTTCGTTCGTCGATACGTTTACTTCTATTGGTGTTAGTGGTGGTGCTCTCCTGGATGCTGCTTCGCTAACCATTCCACAACGATGCTGACCAATTCATTGGGCCTGGAGAAGCCTGGAGAAGTTATGACAATATCTCCATGGGTCTTCCTCAGCCCAATGACATACCCTGTGGATCAATGAAAATTGTACTCTCACACAGTGATCCTTCACAAAACAATGCAGGTCATACATATTATAGCTTCGGGTGTCTAAAGGATATTTCTTTAACTCCTCTATTTCAAAATCTGCATGCTTGAGATTCTGTATCTTGTACAACTCAATACATAATGGAAGAATAGGCCAAGGTGCCTTCTTCTTCTGGTGCAGCCTATCTGACAATCCTATTGAGATGTGGTATGATACTTATTACATTATGAGATTGTCCATGGAAAACTTCGGCAAAACATGCAGAGGATTATCCACATTGTACATTCATATGAAGGTGCCAGACGATGAGGCATACCAATCTGCTATTTCGATTAGTGCCTCCATCGCTGCCTTTGACATGCAAGGTGGATCCTGCTCAAATATCATCTTGTACACCGAGGTGAAAAAATGATATGACAGTTGTGTGATGGCTCCTCAAAAGCTTCATTCAGACAACAATTTACAATAAGTGTTTAGTGAGGTTTTCGCTTATGTCCATGCCCATTTCAAACCCGGAAACTCTTGACGAGCACAGATTGCATCTAAGATGTAAGCGGACATGTAGATTTCTACTTGCTAACCTTTGGGTGGGTGCCAAGATCCTGTTACCTATTCCTTCAACCTATGAGCCAACATGTCGGACCAATTGCATGCTTTTCCTTCATTGTCCAGTTGGTCCAATGCGATCACCCAACTCCGCAGGAAGGTCTCCGTGCTGTCTTGGCCATACAAGCGACATGGAAATATGACCAAGTACTGATATGCCTTCTGCATATTAGTCTTGTAAATCTAGTTGGGTGTCATCCTGAATTTGGTTGGCTCCTTCACCTTGTTCTTCAAGATATCCCTGGAGTTGGTATTGCTGCTGGGTATGCTGAAGGGTGTCTCCATGGTGATCAATGGCTTCAGAAAGTGGTACATATGTTGATAGTCTTGTGCCCTAAAGGTAACAATCTTTATCCTGATGACACTGCTTAATGTCATTGTCTTGGGGTCAGTGTGCGAGACGATCCAATGTATCATGTCTGTGCATGAGAATGCGGGATACTTGCATGCAATCTGGTACAAGCCGAACTTGTGAATGTTCACATAGACTTGACAGTCTTCAAGATTTTCCCCAAATGTGCCTAAGAATGCATCCTTGACCTCTTGCCATTTCAACTTGATGTCTTTGTCTACGATCAACTTGGTGTCTTTGTATATTGACAAACTCATAAACACTCGCTCAACTGCTGCTCCAGTTGCGCTTTCGTCGGTGTCCTTTGATCCTACTCTCTGAGAGGCCATTGATCCTCAACTGCTGAGAGACAGACAAACACCTACTATATCTGGAGACATGGCGACGTGCATGGCAAGAAATCTGTCAGTTAAAACCAAAGCAAACTTGAGGGATGACATGCAACATACTCAAGGAATTGCTGGCAAGGATTGCACAATTTTCATTGGGAGGCTGGGAGACTGAGTATCGGAACTGCACAAAAGGTAGTCTGGACTATCGGTGGGCATGTTGACTGCTGTAATTATGCAATGTGCAATCCATAATGGGCTGTTGGGTGTTGAGATTGCGGAAAGCACAATTTCAGCTAGCAAGTGATGCATGCCTAGGGCTTGCATTGTGCAATTTTCTTGGCCAGAAGTCACTGCCTCTCGGAATTGTGCAAAGCAAGACTCGAAGGTAGTGATTGGACAAATTTGCACATTTTCTGGGAGGAAGGCAGAGCCTTCCCTCTTAGAATTACCGCAATGTTGTCTGGGCAAGGCAGAGTCGAGGCTAAGGTTTCCCACACCCGCCGACGAGCAATTGAAAGAAAACAAAGATGTGAATTCATGGTGATACTGAGTGTTAGCAGGAGTGAATCATCATGCATGAAAACAATGAATGCAAGATTGATTCACCGAGTCAGCAACTATTCGTGCAAAATAGTGTCATGCATGTGATAGCAGTGAGATGCTAATGAAAACTGAAATGGTGCTTGTACAAGCTAACATGCATGTAAACGATAACAAGCGTCCACAGAAATCAAGCAGACATCACTCACACAAGCCAAAACACAAAAATCGACACAATTGTTGCAAAAGACAAGTAAAGCAGACTTACCTGGAAATAGATGATCTGGATGTGCTGAAGACTCATGGATGTACTGTGGGATTTCAGAGCTCCAATATTGATGTGAAGAATGAGCTCTGAAGTGTTGAATAAATAAGTTTGAGGCTCATGACGCATGACGCGCATGCCACAAATCTAGGAAAATGCGACACTTGGAGGAAAGTTTCTAAAATGATTTTTGCATGTAACCTCTAGCTACTAAAAATAGCTCGCTAAAATATAGGGATTCTTTTTGCATGTTGCTTTTTGCTATTTCGGAAAAAATCAGCCCATGCATGCAAGTCAAGTTTTCTCGGTCTCAGAGAGAACTGGTCAACCTGAAGGCACATGCAACAACCTGCTTGCCTGAGAGGGATATTTGCGCAAATTCTGGGAGGAAGTTGGGCTGGCTATCTAGAGAGATTGCACAATTCCTGGTAGGAGCAGCTGACTACATTGTTGGGCCATATTGCCCAATTTTCCAGAGGAAGTCTATTTGACAGGATTGCGCAATTTCTGAGCCCTGCAGGCTGCTAGCCATATTTGTACAATTTCTAGAGGGGAGGCTGGCTCCCCTCCAGAATTGTGCAATTTTCTGAGGGAGCTGCTCAAATAGTAGGTGGACTAAGTCTAGAGAGGCAACCTATGAGGGGAATGAAACAAACCATCTTGCACAGGCTAGCAAGCTGCTAAAAAACAATGAGGCTTATGTACTTGACCATGCAAGGCATGCTGCTAAGGATGGTTGGTAGAGAGGCTCCAAAATGAAGCTAAGGAAAAATTTTGGAGGGTGGTTGTAGCTACTACAACACTTGGCAACTCACTGGTAGAACTCCAGCTCTTTGAATGGACCTTGTTTGTGAAAATCAAGTCTAACACCTCCGAAAGTATTGTTTAGTTCTCTGTTTATTTTGGTTTCGACACTTGCTTGATTGTAAGATGTAGCATTTGCCAAGCTCATGGTGAGTCAAAACACATTCCAAGCCAAGTCAACACAATTGTTTCGATTGGGGTGAGGGGTATGATGGTGCATAAGCCTTATGGTCATCAGAGTTTTAGTTTCATCTCAGGTGTTGCTCTGCTGCCAACAGGCGTAAACAATACCCCGGCAGAGTCACGCAGGAACACAAGCATCACTCTGCTACCAGTGAGCCTAGTTAGTACCCCAGCGGAGTTACTTGCATCACCTCTTTCCACAGGAAGCCTTTCTCTTCTTTCGCCTTATTCATTTTTCATTTTTTTCGAAAATTTTCACTTTTTCATTTTTCGTAACTGTGTAGAACACTTGTTTATTTCAGAGGCGGAAGAGGGATCCCGACCTATTCAGAGCATAAGAGGTTGTTCCTTCAGAGAAGTATTTAATATATACCTCTAACGTGCTTGTTAAGGTTTTCCCTTTCACCTTACTCTACTTGACTGAGCTAACAAGGATTAACCCAAAAACAACCAACTAGAGTAGGTGACGCTAGTTAGCATGCAAGCGTTGTGTTTTCACCAAGGTTCACTTTGAACAATACATATTTTCCATCGATGTATCATGGAATGAAGACAACAAGTTCTTCATACACAGGAAGGATGACAGATAACCAAGTATTAATAACTGCACAAGTCCTCTTGTACTTTACCCAACTTGTTTCAAGAGTTGCACACAGTTTCATGCGAAACTAACCTACGAACCTAAACAAGAAAACAAGCAACAAAACAAAGAAAAATCAGAAGTAAAAGCATAAGCAAAGTGAGTGAGAAAACAAGCAAGCAAACAAACATACATGCAAAGTAAGAAGCAAACATGCATGCAAGAAAAAAAACCAAAAGAAAACACTACTCCTACTCCTAAGCTAATGGTGCATGGGTCTGCTCACCTGAAGTGATACTTCCAATGCAGCCACTGGCGCATTGGTCGACCCATGTTGGTGAAGGCATGGTTTGCGAACAACATAGCTATGTGAACCAACAAACATGAAATATATAACAATGAAGACAAACACACTTAGAGTTTAAATGTTTCCACAAAACATACGTGAGTGCAAGTGCATGACATGGAATCTGTGGGCTTGCCATGGTACTGTGTGACATTGCGTGTAGTTGTTAAGCATATGCATACTCTTGACTATGACATGCAAGCAAACAAAAGAAACAAAGACAACTTGCGTCGTGCATGTGTGCTTGCTATGTAAGATTCCTCCAATGCATGAGCGATGGGATTGTGTAGTTCGAGTGGAGGAAGCATAATCTATGTGTGAGATTGATATTCAATGCATACAGATGAGTGATGAGGAGCCTCGGGTGTTTCAAAAATTTCTTGATTGGAAGTGAAACCAACCTCAGGACAACGAGGGCTTGACATAACCATCAGCGCGGGTTGAAGTGCCTTGACAATTTGCGGGGTTTCGACTTCATCAACAAATAGATCATCATAAACAGGTGGCTTCGAAAAATCAACTGCGATAGAATCATCATCATGATCGAATATGGGAGTAAATAGATCATGGTAGCTATGATAAGAAAAATCAATGATTTCATCGACATCCTCATGATCTGATGAATCAAACAAAGGGGGAGATGAGAAGCGAAAAAATTCACCCTCTGTGTTTCCAGAAAAAGTAGATGAAAAATCAAGTGGATTTTCAACAAATAATTTGTCCTCCATTGTTGGATGATGGACTGACATCCGGTGTGTTCTACGAATGATCAACAATGGATGCATCCGTAGACGAAGATACACATGCAAAATCATGGATGGAAAAATCACCAAAGTTATTAGGAAAAAATGGAGGAGGCTCGAACAAAAGGGATTCATCCTTCGCCAAGGATTAATGCTCAAGCTCCCAGTCATACTCTTCATGAATAACAATGTAGGTTGGTTGTGCAACACCAACTCCATCAATGGCTTGATCCTCGTTCAGAACAAGTGTAGATTCTGTAATGGAAGAACACAAGATAGTGCAATCCGAAGGATCAATAGAACACGAAGATGGAGGTTGAGGTAAAATAGGCATGTGAGAACCCATGGGCTGCGCAACCAAATTTGCTTGAAAATTGAGAGAAGTGATGTTGGGAGGATGTGACAGTTGAACAGATGTGTGTGCCTATTCTCCCACATCACTCTGCAGTGGTGGAACTGTTTGATGAGGGGACAACGGATAATCACTTGTAACAACGACTGTGTCCTTCTGTGATTACGCATCTCCATCACCAAAGTATGCTAAGCGGGGCTTGGGCTTGAAATTTATTTTAGGATTAACATATTTGGTAATACAATACTCAAATCTATCCATGAGATACTGGCATTTCATCTAAATTTTCGAAGCTTGAAATTGCAACGCACAGAAGCGGTCCCAAAATTCCATAGGCGATTCATGTTGGGCCTTCTGTTGTTGTAATAGTTTTTTTTCAAGAGGTTCTGGATCAAAATTATGGAAAGTAGATTCAATGAGATCAAAGAACTGATCGAGTGAGTGCACGCTGCCGGGAGGCAAACTCTAGCACTACTGTTGTGGGGATTCACGAAGTGTGTATGAAAGCAGCAGGATGACCTCTTCTGCATAGAACTCGTCTTCATTCTCAAGGAATACATAAAGGTATTATAAGTACTCAGGCTAGGCTAATTCGCCTTCACCATCACACATGAATTTTGGACAAGAGATCGAAAAACTCCCTCTGATGTTGAGAGGCTCGGCAAGCAAAAGACATCACGGAGGAATGAGTGTGATAGAATCCACGATGTTGGGTTTTGTTATATTCTTTCCACGACTAACCTACGTAGGGAACCGGGGGGTTAGAGGTGGGGCGGAGCCACCCCTTCGTTGCGCTGATTGCGCAGCGGGGGGGGTCACAGGGGGGGCGGCAGCCCCCCGAGAAATTTTTTTTTGGACCCTATATTAGGTTGGGCGAACCTATCTATGGTTTTCGGTCCATGGTTTTGGACGCGATGATTTTTGGTCCATGGTATTGGATGCTTCCGCATGTATAAATATATATTGTAACATTGAAAGGAACATAATGAAAAATCAAGCTGGTAGTCCCGGTTTTGGGATCCAGGGAAATCTCTGTGTATATGTGTTTTATGTGTTATGCTCTCGCATTTTTATTTTTCCTGTGATTTAGAATTCGGTATGCAGGTAATTTCTGTACTTGGAGTTAAAAACCTACATTTGGTATCAAAGCAGTTTTGGCTTCAAGGGGACGCCTTTGTTGCTGAGGGGTTTCGCTCGGGCCTGTGGTAGACCCTGTTCAGTGGGAGATCTGCGAGATCGATCTGGTGGTGAAAGAAGATGGCGAGCAGCAGAAAGATAGAGATTGAGAAGTTCAATGGTCAGAGTTTTGAGTTGTGGAAACTCAAGATGGAGGATCTGTTGGTGGATAAAGATCAGTGGATCACCGTAGATCCGGGTACTAAACCAACGGGTGCGACCGATGAAGAATGGAAGAAGTTGGATCAGAAGGCAAAGAGCACAATACGATTGTGTGTCTCAGATTCAGTATTGCTGAATGTATCAGGGAAAGCTACGACGAAGGCTCTGTGGGACAAGTTAGGGACTTTGTACCAATCTAAGTCTCTGGTGAATAAACTATTCCTGCGGAAAAAGCTGTATAACCTGAGGATGAAAGATGGAGACTCGGTGACAGAGCATCTGAATGCGTTTAATACTGTGGTAAGTCAGTTATCATCTGTTGATATTAAAATTTCAGATGAATATAAGTGCATCAGTTTATTGTGTTCTCTACCAGATTCGTGGGATAGTCTGGTTATCACAATAGGTAGCAATGCAACTGCTTTGCAGTTTGATGAAATAGTCTCAGCCTTGCTGACGAAGGAGATGAGACAGAAAAATATGGACAACCAGAATGGTGATGCCTTGTCTATACGAGGACGGTCCCAGAACAGAAAAAAAAATAAGTCATCGATGGGAGATCTAAATCTAGAGGGAGATCTAAATCTCCAAGAAAACCTATAAAGGTGGTGTGCTGGAAATGCGGAAAGGAAGGGCACTTCAAAAGGGAGTGTAAATCTAAAGCTCCTGATAAAGGAAAGGGATCTGATGATGCTCCTTCTGCACAGGCGAAAACCACCTCAGATGAAGGTGGAGATGTGTACTTGGCTTCTTCAAGTACACATGTAGATCATGAAGCATGG